>MU227768.1:627407-648748 GCA_018584345.1 Thuja plicata
ATTTGAAATTGAGTCTTGACTCATATTACAAGTAATTACTAATAAGTATTGTTCATGATTTTTGTAATTTCAATTTATATTTTTGTAATTTGAATTCATGATTTTTGTAATGTATAATGTGTTGGTTATTTTTTATGCTGTGACAATAAGATAGCAACCTCTTCTTCTTCTATCCAATTTTAGGAAGTAGCCAACTCCAAAAATTACTTCACATCAAGAAAAGGACCAACTAACAAACACTGATAATGTTTCTACACTTTAGGTCTTACTTCATATTAATATGAATCTATGCAATAATTAGAGCATCATTTAATCTGATCCTTGATCAAAACTCTAAAAAAATACACATACATAGATAAATTCTATGCTAATGAATTAGAAAACTCATAACTCACAAGATAAGATGACACAGAAGAGATTGGAACCAAGGTCTTTGTATTAAGTTACAAGTATAGAAAATCACATCCAGCATAGTAGCATACAAGTAACAAAATGTATTCAGAAATAACCTCTTCAATAATTTGCAAGAGATCTTTCAACTCTATTTCTATTTATCACACTTAACTAGTACAATGTCTTCTTAATAAGCTTACAATACAAAATTTTCCAGCCCTTTCCAATGATCTTGTTAATCCTCTTATAGAGTATGATTGCAACAAGATTCAGATCAATTTTTTGGAATTCTTTGTCTTCTGACTGCCCGGCCTCTTTAATTTCTTTGTTGTTGTTAAGAAGCTGTCATATAAAATTATTGTTGTCACTCAAAAATGGAAAACCACCGATCAGTTCTCTTCATTCTTTTCCTCCAGGGCACCTTCTGCAAACCTGTCTTTTCATGAAGTAAACACCTCATCATTGGGCCATGCAAAATTGAGGATCTCCATTATGTTACCATTTATCCTCTCCCAATTTCTCTTTGCTCGCTCAATTTATTCCCTCCAAAAATTGAAGAATGCTCTAGCTTCTTGAATAGTGTCAATTGTTTCTACAAATACTACTATACTATCCATATTTACTATGGTGTTTATCCTAATAGCCATCTCATCACCAAATTATTCCCTCCATAGTGGCTCTCTCTTCAAAAGGCCATTCTTTTTAAATATGGCTGGGAATATTTCAAAACATAAATGGGAGAATTCTTTTCTTAGGGCTTGTGCCTTCCTGTTTATTACACTCCTCTTAATGTCTAGATTAATCAAATCTTTCAAACAATTATAGGTAGAGGTTAGGACAATATCCACACCATCATTCCTTATTTTCTCATCATAAAATGACTTTAGCTTGCCCTTTCTATCCTTCCATTGTTTCATGAGGGCATCCACCTGGACTTGATCTTTATCATAAGAATTTATTACACCTCTTAAATTCTCACCCTGAGAATAAATAGCTATCATATCTAATCTATCAACAAAGTGCATGACAGTGGTCCTTAAATTATCCTCATATAACTATTTTACAAAATTTTATCCCTCTTTGAACTTGGTGCTTTCTTCATCCCATCTTTTTCTGGCCTTCTCTAAGCTTATAATTTCTGCTATCAATTTATTCTTTTCATATTGCAATTCAGCTTCTGAGCTGAAGCCTGAAGGAGAGGGAGAAGGATGAAAGTCTATTATTGGGCTAGAGGAAGAGTGTTGATATGCCTATGCTACTATCATTCTTTGGGGTGAAGCCTAGACTGGAAATTGACCCCTTAGCTCTGCTATGATTTTGTCCTTCTCCAAATTTGACAATTTCTATTCATTGTACCCCTTCAAAACTATGCTAAATCTCTCATGTAGGGTTTTATTTTCATCCTCCAACTTTTGGGCTACTTTCACCTCAAATTTTGTTGATTCTAGAGTGATGTTTGCTGCTTCCACAGCCCCTGTATCAGCAAATCTCTTAACTAGCAGATTTCCTGAATGCTCAGCTTTGTTTTCTTTATCAGTTGCCTTATTGCTTCTCTTCTTAATATGCCACATTACTAGTGCAGCATGGTCTTCACTGAATTTTATGCCTTTTGAAGCTTTCTGAGCTTGTGCTTCTGTGGCATGTACTGTAGTGGTTTCTTTTCTAATTGCATCAAAGACAATTGCATCAGCAATGTCCCATTCAAGAAGTATTAATACACCCTCCTTCTTCACTAGTTCCCTCCCCTCATCTGGAGTTATTTTGGCAAAATTGGCCATCATTTCCTGCTTGATTTCAGTTTCAAGCTTCTCCTTATCCTTGATAGGGTGTTCTTCCTACTTCTTCTAACTTTTTTCTTTGAATTCATTTATATGAATTCCCCATAAGAATTGTAAAAAGGCCCCAGAATTAAAAAAATTGTCATCAGACAAACAATTGTCACTGGCTTGTTGTGTAAGTGGGCTCAATTCCTTTCCAGCATATTCTGCCACTGTAAGGTCCAACTCACTAATTTTAGGAGCTACTGGTGTGCCTTCTTGTAAATCTTTAGAGGTGACAAAAATCTGACTAGCATTCCCCATCTATAGTAGCTGCTCTGCAACACCTTGATCATCTATATGTAGGGGAGATTGGGATGGAGAATATACATTTGATTCTTGTTGGGCTTGTTCCCCTACCCTATGCCTTTTGGGGCTTGGCAATGTGCTAGAGCTGGCCTCCAGTGGCCTCTTACCCTTTGGATCAGTAGTCTTTTCTACTTTGGGTACCACTGCACTATATCCTTTCCTTTGATATACAACATATTTACCAGGAGGCACCCTTCTAGTAGGAATGATCCTACTCAATACTACTTTAGCCCTTTCTATCTCTTTCTGCAATATTTGTTCTCTTTTCTAATTCAATTCTTGTATAATTTCTTCAAACATTGTCATTAATGAATCAATTTTCTTAGCCCATGGCTGAGCCTGAAATTCCCTCAAGGGGTCATATAGTTTATCAAAATGCTGCACAAAGTCCAGGATTTTCTTGTAAGCCAGCCATTTCTCTTTCTTTATTTCTTTCTCAATCATGTCAAGCTCATTCCTGATGATATCCTTTGGGAATTTAAATTGGTGGTCCAACACCAAGCATCTAGTCTTCTTCCTGAACATATCCTTTATGAAGGCTTTAGGATTGGCACATCTTGGCTTGGCACTAGTTAAGTGATACGGCTTAGATAAATTATACAAGCTCTTCCACCCTCCCTTTGTGATGATGAATTGGTGGGCATTGGTGATAGTAGGGAAAATTGTCCCTTTTCCTCTCCTTGTAAGTGCTTCCTCCTATAGGCCACCAATTTTCCTGATTATTTCTACAAATCCTAATTTCAAAGGGACCCTATATGGTAGGATTTTGGGTATTCCTCTAACACTATACACTCTAAACACAGTAGAAACTGGGTATAGAATAACATCCCCCCAGTTATGCACCATTTTGAGCTCCTGATTGTGCTCCATGGGTCTCAAAAACTTCATTAGTGATACAGGGATTCTAGGATCATCTCCAATAAGTAACCTTCTGAGCCTAGCTATGAAACACCTATCAAATGTGATGAAGCTAACCTCCCTGTTGTCCCATGACATATCAACATTCCATAACTGTACTGGCATATCCTCATCATCTTTGATTCACTACAAGCTCATCTCTTCTTCAAAATAATCTACCCCTTTAAATAGGAACATGTGCATGAGTAAAGAATACCAAGTGAAAGGCTTGGTGAGCTGTGACTTTTGAATACATTTCAATCCTTCATGAATCAAATCAGCCAAATATGAGGCAAAATAAAAAATAATGGCAAGGTGACAATGCAAGATTTGGACCATCATAAACATGAGATGGATTGGCATCTCATTTCACTCATCTTCCCCATAGATCTGGCACAAGGCCCTGTAAAATCCTCTGGCCTTGGGAGTGAACAAATCAACCTTAAAAGGTTCTTTTGTGTTAGGACCTACTAACACTAGGTCTCCCTCTTTTGCAAAAAACTCTATTAGTGAGCCTCTCGGTCCCCTGAGATAGCTCCTCTAAGATTGGTATGTTTCCCTGAATTCATTAAAATCAATTTTATCCATAGGGCTATCTAGTTCATTTAAACTAAACACTTCTCTTATCTCTTCAATAGTTATGCTAATCATGACGTACCCTTTACTGTCCAACACTACCCTAGATGTTTCATCATAGTTCTCTGATATTTGCATGAGTAAATACACATCCATAAACACCCCAAGTACTAATAACTTACCCACATCAAATTGATAGACATTAATATCTAGATAAAAATGTTTCCTCTGGCCAAAAACATTTCAGAAAAGGGCCATTCTACTTATGCCCATATTGGCATCCCGCAACCATCTCCCATAGTCATACAATCCTTCTGCAATTCTGACCCGTGGGTCTTTAGGGATTTCTTCCTTCAATTTAGTGTAACCATTAGTTATCTAGTCAACTGTTGGAGTAAATCATCATATACATATCTCTCCTAATAATCCACCCTTCCCTTGAATTCTCTCCTGGGTGGCATTATGTGATGTAGGGTTTGAAATTTTACCATAGAAATAGAAGAATACCCATTCAGTAGATGATCTGATAACTTTGACAACACTTCTCTTTGAAAACACTCTTCTTCAAAACTCGCCAATGATGCACAATAAATTATAATTTTGAATGATTAATTAAAACCCAACATTTTATGCATTCAAATTTCATTTTGTTGCAAACTTTCCAGGTGACACACGTTCGCCATTACTTGTGTTGAGTTCAAACTTGCTGTTAGATTTTTCCATTTTAAAAAATAGTTGTTGATCTTACTACCTTTGTTTCTCATCCAACGGTTCTGAGCAATTTTTTCATAATGTTCATCTACCATGACACGTGGCAGCCTGTAGTGTTCCCTCAAAGGATAACTAGCGAGCAGTTTCATCTTAAGGCTTTGCGCCTACCATTCGATCTTCCTTAACTTACCCACAAGATATCTTTCTTTATGCTACAAATGGGCCCCAACATCTAGGACATGCATCACCATGGAAAAATGCCTTGAAGACTAAACATCAGGCAACTTTGCTTTGAGGCTTTACTCCAATCGTTAGATCTTCAAGATCTGTTCTACTTTTACTTCTTTCAATAATCTGTGGCTTTAAATCTGGCAGAGACATGTGTCATCATGACATAATGCCTTGAAGCTTAAAAACTAATCAAATTTCTTTCAAGGCAAAGTGCCCACCATTGGATCATCCTTAACTTACCTGGTCTTTAACTAACCACCTTTTGATTAAGCACGGTTTGCAGCTTGCATAATGGGACACATGGTGACATGTTGTGTTCTCTCATTGATTAACTTCCCTTCATCTTGCGTTCAAGGAAATATGCCCACCATAAGATTAGATCCAAGATGTTGTTCTTTAACTAGTGCTTGACTTTTCAACTTTAACCCACTGATTACTAGGTGTCATTCTCTCATGTTGCCTTGATGGTTGTTATCCTTGCATCTTTACACCCACCGTTGGATTTAATATAAGATGCTTCCTTTTAATTAAATGTTACATTAATCTTGGACCCACCTAGACATGTGGTAGCTCCATGCAATGCCTTGAACCTTAAAGCATGTTCAACTTTCTTTTAAGGCTTTGCACGCATTGTTCGATTCAATCTGATCAACTTAAGTTGGCCTTGTTCCAAAGTTATGCAAACAGTTCATCTAACCCTGTCTCAACTTCAGTACATATAAATTAGAGGCCTTTGGAACCCTTCTGAAGTTACAGTGAGTCATGATGGTCTTCTTAACATCTCTGCTATCAATTATAATTTATCATATAACATTACGAAGTCCTGCACAAAGCCTTTCGTAACCTCTAAACTTTTTAATCTTGTAACTAATTAACCTTTCCGAAGTTACACCAATTTGACAAATATTTCATTGCAACTTCATAACTATGAACACTAACGGCCATCAAATTCTTGCCAAGGTCCATAACCACTTGATCATTTGATTCATTACTATCTTAGGTTTGGGATTTCCTGAAGTAATTGACAAATATTAATCTGACCGTTGACAGATGTCACATTCCATTCCTCAGTGCTTTCCTAAATTCCTAATAGTAATTTCCTAAAAGAAAATATTAATATAATTATTATTAATATGACACATACATTATTAGTATTACATTCAATTTTTAACAAATTGCAACTGCAACTGCGAATCGTGATCTTGAGCTCTTTACAATATTACACAGGCACAAAAAATTACAAAATATATTTGTATTAACTTCCTTCAAAATTTGAAATTTATACATCAACGATCAAGATTCAATGATCATAGTACCAGAGACTTCTAAGTTCTAAGTTCTATCAGAAAATTACAAAATATCATTGTATTAACTTCCTTGAAATTTATACATCAAATGATTAAATTCAATGATCAATGACAATGATCATAGTACAAAATAATTCTATCAAAAAATTATAAGAGATTAAGCTTAGAAGTAGTTATAAGAGTGACACCTGGAAGCCTGGATTCTTCAGTATCAGTCTTGGTTTGCACCAAAGGTGTATCCACAATAGGTGAATGACAATGATAAGATACTCTGTTTGAATTAACTAACCTCCCTCTACTGGCTCTTCATCTAATACCAGAAGTAGAACTGTCGGTGACAACTACAAGGCTTGAATCTCTCCAATATTTTCCCACACCACCATTTCCCTCTTTGATGGCCAATTTATCACTCTAATTGTATCCAATTCTTCAAGATATTTGTTCCACTTGGTATCCGTTATGGCTTGATATTCAGCAACAAACTTATTCATGTCAATCTCCTGCTTGTACAATTCATCCACAACTTCCAAAAAAGTTGAAATGTCAGCATCACCAACAAAATAAGAAGCCACCTTGCTAGCATCCAAAATTTGGTTGAAAGAATCAATCCACTTCTGCTAGTCCTTCAACTGTCCCTATGTGTCCACAATAGCAGGGATATATCCTTCAGACTCTTCAGCAAAAAACTTTAGCTTTGCCTGAATGTTATTTAACTTTCCATTGAAAATTGCATACAAATCCTTTACTAATACCACCATTTCCTTAACATCAATTATTTTGTTAGGCAACTCCATTTTTTTCCCATTAGTAAAATTAACCTCTTAAAGAATTACAAGTGTGGGCCGCAAGTATTAAAGAATGGGGTTTGTACAAACAAGGCATTAGAACATTGATATTCTACCCCTGCAAAGAAATGAATGTGCTATGAATGATTTGAGACTTCCCTTTTAAAACATTTACTCTGTGCAATAACACCTTCTTCAACATCTCCTTTTCAGCAATTCTAGTATCAGCAAGCTAATCAACATCCATTATTATGTTCTCTATTGCAAGATCTGGAGTTGAGCCCCCCTCAAACTTAGTTTGGACCCCAGCATCACTGCCCTCTATGACTACCTTGGATTGATTTTTAGACTATTTATTTCATCTTTTATCTCCTTCAGAGTCATATGCAGGTTCTTCTTATGTTCCTCTTCAAACTTTTTCCTAGTTGACACATAATCTTTGAATGTCCTTGCTAGATTTTTCTCTAAGTCCTCAACCACTTCCTTATTTATGGAGGATGCATGATGTAGGATATTTTCTATCTCTGATCTTGTAGTCTCCTACAACCTCCATATTAATTGGCTACCCTATGCTGTGTCTTGGATGTCAACCAATCTAGGCTTATTTGATTCTAGGGCCACACACCATACTGCTAGTGTCTTACTATCCATATTCAATCCAGAACCCCTCTGTAGTCCATCAAGGCCAAAAGCTTCATAAGCTACAACACTATCTTTCCTCTTGATTTGGTCAATTAAGAATGAGGACTCCAAGTCCCATCCAGGGATTAGCAACATGCCACTTCTCTTCACAAGATCTCTTTCCTCCTCCATAGTTAATGTTTCACTATTGGGATCATAGGCCTGTAATTTTTCAATCATTTCCACAGTCTTTTCCTGTGATTCCCCTCATCTCAAAGACAATGTTAATTCATTCTTCTTAACTCTAAAGAGAAAATTTTTAAACTCATTAGACTTAATGAATTCATCATCATCTATAAACTCTTTAGCTTGGATGACCCTGTTATCCAATCTATTTGCACCCAATTCTAACTCATCTAGGGCCTTTTCTCCCTTGTCAGCCTGTGATGTCAAATTTTTTTGTCTTAAGTCAGCAAAGTATTTCCAATTACTTGGTAGGATTTGTAGTGCCTTTTTCCTTGCCTTTTGTGGTACATTCATCAACTTTTGTTTCTTTAATGGCCCCTGCTCAGATATGGATGGCTCAGCTTATTCTATTTCTACCATAAACACCACATCAGGTTCAACTTCCTCAGGTTTTATTCTATCCTCCTCCTTCTCCTCAGGGATGTCTGGCAATTTAGACATAATATTTTCATAATTCTCTATACACATGTCAATTCTCGGCATGTATTTGAGATCAGGAAAGAAACAGCGAAAGGTAGGGTCTGCCTTTTTCAATTCTTCCTCTAGCCTTACAATATTGTGCCATTTAAGGTTTCTCCCCTCATAGTTATCTTCATTGAGCACATTTATAATAACATCCTCATCAGCCATAGGCTAATTTTGAGCCAAATTGTGATTCCTCATTTCTCTCAATGCTCCTTTAATGAATTTTTTAGGGTCATACATCCTTGCTTTAGCACAGGGCAATCTGAATTGTCTCACGAATTCATGGATTTGGTCTACAAAATTTTTACCTATAGAGAAATCCCCTATTTGGAACCTCCTTACCAGAAAGGTTCCCTTATGTCTTTTAGGGCCTAAGTGTTCTCTATCCATCTTGATAAGTTGCCACATAAATTCTACTATTGTCAATCTTTCTGGGACATATTTTGGTAGTAAGTGTGGAGGTTGAGGGAAAGCATACACTCTTATAACAAAAAAATTATTAAAAAAAAACAAATCACCCCAATTGTGGTTAATTTCATTGTCAATTTTAAATGCTAGGGGTCTAAGCAATTTTCTAACTAGTAAAGGAAATCTATTCCTCACAATACCTAACATGTTCATTATTGGATCCACAAAATAACTATAAAAAGAAATGGAATTAGAGAAATGGTGAGTTCTATCCCATAACCTAGTCTAGAGCTGAAGTGGAATAGGTCCCCCTACATTATCAGTCTCATTGATGAACTCTGGGTTGATGTAGCCAATATTGCAATAGAGGATCAGGTGCATTAGCATGGAGTAGTGATTGAACTTGAAGCTTTTCAAATCAGTCTTTGCCGTCATCAAATCAGTGTGTATTACATTGATTATGTGTCCCACATAATCAAACTCCTTGTTGGTGTATAGGTCCTGAACATCTATAGCCATGACATAAATTTCAGGAGTCACTGTCAAACCTCCATCTATTCCAATAACTTTGATTAGACCATAGATGGTATTCTGGAAATAGGTAAAAAAAAGCTCAATACCAATTGAATATGTAACCTTCTTCGGCAAAAACCCCGCCTCTTTAATTTGTCTAGGAATATGCTTCCTCATAACCCTTCCAATTTAGTAACTTTTCTGTCTATGAAACAGGGCCTCCTCTTCTGTTAGGTCAATATCCATGCTCATAGCTCCTTGAAGGTCAAAATCTTGAATACAAGTTTCTCTATCTAACATACAGAGTATAGACTTTTCCTTCTTGTGGAAAGCTTGTGTCACTAGATTGTATGCTTCAATTAGCACTTTCATGAGGTTTATATCCAAAAATACATCAGGTACTATCAACTTTCCTAAGTTCCCATCCCATGGGTTTGAAACAGGAGGGCCTCTCAATCTATTATTATAGAAATACATGAAGAGCTCATACCCAGTTGTGTTTTGGTAGACAACATCCTTGCAGAACGCATAAGGGTCCCTCCATTCATAAGCGTTAGCTGATTGCAAATTTGAGGATCCAAGAAACATTTTCATCCATTCTTCAGCATATATGTTTGGCCTCTTTGTTCTTGAAGCCAAACTCTTTTTTGTTTCTACAACAACATCAGGAGATCCTTGTTCTGCCATTCTTTATGTATACTAAACTCTAAGCAGTAAGCTCCTTTTCTGCACTTAAAGGTTTCAACTCTTTGTTTCTCTTCGACTCTGAAAATTAAGGATGCTCTGTGAACTGTCAAGTGTGAACTATATTTAATAACTAATAAGCAACTCACAAGTTCACAACCAGCCACCAAGCCACCTACTCTATTAAAAATTAAATTCTCATCAAACACACATGCATGAAATTAGTAATTACCTTTTTCATAAAAGTGTCACTATCAACTATCACTTCCAGCATAGATTTGGGGGCAATTCGAGAGATAATAATTGGTGTGTTTCCAAAGTTATGCTAATGGTACATCTAACGATTAACCCTAGGTCACAAATGGCCAAGAAACCCTAACTAAGCTCTGTAAACATTCCATTCTTCGGCACTTTCCATGTGGCATGCAACTCTCACTTTTCAACAACTTAGGAAGTTACACACGAAGTTAGTCGAGACTTCAGAACCCCTAACCATCATAAAAATTAAAAAGTTGAGAAGTTATGAAATAGCCAGCCGTAACTTCATAACCCCTCACCATCATAATAATTTAACCATTGAGAAGTTACGAAATATCTAGGCTTAACTTCAGAACCCATCACCATCGTGATTTAGTACACACACATGAAATTAGTAATTACCTTTTTCAGAAAAGTGTCACTGTCAACTCAGAACTGTCACTTCTAGCATAGGTTTGGCTTAAGTTACACTAAGTATACATCTAACCCTAGGTTCTTATTCCAACTTACTCTCACTTTTCAACAACTTACGAAGTTACGCAATAAGTAAGTTAGGATTTCAAAACCCTTAACCATCATTAAAATTTAACTGTTTAGAAGTTACAGAATACCCAGGCGTAACTTTGGAGCCCATCAGCATCAAAAATAACTTAACCATTGAGAAGTTATGAAACAACCAAATGTAACTTCGAACCCATCACCATAAAAAATAACATAACCATTGAGAAGTTACAAAACAACCATACGTAACTTTGGAACCCATCACCATCATAATAAATTAAGTGTTTAGAAGTTACAAAATAGCTAGATGTAACTTCAGAACCCATCACCATCATAATAAATTAACTGTTGAGAAGTTATGAGATAGCCAGGTGTAACTTCAGAGCTTGGAGTGGGTTCCAAATTTCAATGTGCCATGTGGGATTTAATTTTAGATTTCAGAAGTCTCAGACTTCTCATTCAGTCAGTGAAGTGAATCACGGATTCATGATTTAGCATTCTGAATCAGTTATTACATATAGGTATTTATAATTTTATACAAAATCATAGTGTACAGTCACACTCAAAGATACTTCAAAGTTCAATTTACACATTTTTCAATTTATAAAACTATTGTTCAATTTCATGAATCATGATTCACTTAAAACTAAAAATAGTAACCTGTAACACTATTTGAAAAAGATTCTTCTAGTTCTAGTTCTCATATGTATACACTTATAGTATAATGTATTACTATTAAATTTAAAAACACGTATTAGGAATTTTTGTATACAATGTACATAATACTTGTAACTGAATCACTAATTGAGATTCACTGAGTAGTGAGTGACTGAAGTTCTGAATGGTTGTGGTTTCCCCAAAAGGAGAAGCGACAAGCTTCCAACCATTTCCAAAAGTTAAAACCAAAATGAAAAGTAGATATTCATACTACATTCAAATTTTGTATTTACAAATTACAACTACAAGTCTACAAGTAACAAAAAATTTCAGTTTCACAAAGAAAAAAAGATCACTCGATGCATAGACCAGAAAATAATTGGATCATCTCCTCTTGGAACCCCTCCTGGTCAAAGCCATGATCGTCAAAAATGGTGCGCATCTCCGCCTTGTCATGTTCTACTTCAAGTTCAAACATGTCGCTTTGGTATCTGGCGTAACTGGTAGCATGATCCCATGCTATAGACATAAGATGACTGAGGACATCCTGCTGAATCTCCTCCTCCATATCCAAATTTGGTTGGATAATAGGTTCTGGGTTATCATTTGATGATCCCTTGGCTACTGGAAGACCCATTCTGAGTTTCTATCTTCCAAGGTTCCAAATTTAGAAATTTAGAAAGAGCACTATGTTCTGTAATTTCACTACCAAGGAGTATATAAAGAAAATAATCACCAACTTGCTAGGCACAATAAATTTTGAAGGACTGTTTCACATAAGGTGGCTTGCCATGGAAAAGTAAATTAATGAATATCAATAAACAAAAATTGCAGACATTTGTATCCACCTTTGTACCCTCCGTAACTTAGCTCCGAAGTTGAAAAGACAAATAATGAATATTGATGAATCACAACTCATTTCCCATAAAATTATCCTTTTTAATGTCTAATTAAAATCTTGGCCTAGATTATGTTACTACTCAAGTTATGCAGACTGCCAGGGTGTGCTCGGAACCACCATATACTAGTAGCGATTATAAATTTTGAACTGACAACTTGGCAGCCGCATTAAATTGTAAAGGAATGTTTCACGTAAGGTGACTTGAAACCGAAAACAAAAATAATGAATGTTTACGAATCATAGCTCATATCTCTTATAAATTGTCCTTTTTAATGTCAAATCAAAATCTTGGCATCAATAAGTCTCATTAATAATTAATTGCAATTTGCAGTTTGAAGTTCAATATTTAAAAGCTAAACCTTTAACTCTTTAATCGGCGGTCACCTTCATGTTAGTCAAACCCATGTTCGCACAAGGACATGTGTCACCACAAGGACATGCGTCATTCATACTTATGACTTGATAGATTTTGATCATCTTGAGACTAAGTCATTAAGTGGGTCGTCCGATCAAACAGAATCTGCATGCCTTTTACCTTCAACAGGGCCGTTGCGTATCTTCATAACCTTTAGCCATCGACCCTCCTTTTAGCCTGCCGATGCTACACACGCTATCCTCACAAAATGGTCATCACTATCACCTATCAGTAAATGACACGTAGCACCCAACTTGACACGTATTCCCATCACTATGTTTTGAATATTCACCAATATATTTTTTATACTTTAAATGTTGTTTTTTATTCGCCAATATATATTTTTAATAATATAAATATTGTTTTTTATTCGCCAATATATATTTTTGCATACTATAAATATTGTTTTTTATTTGCCCATATTTATTTTTCATACTATAAATATTGTTTTTTATTCGCCAATATATATTTTTTATACTATAAATACTATTTTTTATTCGCCAATATATATTTTTTATACTATGCATACTATTTTTTATTCGCCCATATATATTTTTTATACTATAAATACTATTTTTTATTCGCCAATATATATATTTTATACTATACATACTATTTTTTATTCGCCATTATATATTTTTATACTATAAATACTATTTTTTATTCGCCAATTGAGATTATTTTTATTCTTGGCCAAAAAAAAAAATTTCCAAATAAATTAATAATTTCCTCTATAGTTTTCTAAATTTCGCCAGTTTTTTACACCTTTTTTGAAAGGGGGGTTTCCTAAAGATTACCCTAATCAGTCTCCAAGTCTCTTGATAAAGATGGAACATTCCAAAGTGTTCAGCGATTATGAGTTTGCCTTGTTGCTGGGTCTCTAGTTGATATCGAATATTCTCTTTTTATTAAGAGACTTCCCGCTAACCGCTTGATTAAGATCAGATCTAATAATATTCGCTGAGTCTCATGATGAGACTAGAGCTAAGAAAAAGGTGCAGCGACTTGGAAACGTAGAGAAAGAAGATAACCTGAGTCAAAGGTTAAGTTATAATGTTGAGGTCAGTTCTTAGGTACAGATTAAAGGTGGATCAACAACTGTGTTTTAAAAGGATATTGAAATTTAAATTTGGTTTGTTGATCAAGCTATCACATGCCACCTATGACCGTTAATGTTTAAATTAAAAAATTCAAAAGATCTGATTCTTAGAGTCTATGGTGGTGGCGTGATTTTTCAAGATGCAGACACAAGGATAGGTCAAGCCAACTTCTGAAAAGTCACATTAATGGTGATGGGAGTGGCATGCAAATTGTAGTTGATATTTCTAGATGTTTATCAGTAGCATTGATGAGCAAAAATTGATTGCAGATATGACTGATGTGTCCTCAAACATTGTTTCCAGTGATAAAAGGTTGAGATACATAGAACTTAGCATCTGGTGGTGAGGGTAAGTGATAGCTTTGTTTCAATATCAGTAAATAAAATGGTCAACCAGCACTCAACTGAGTTTTAGCCACTAGTGATGAGACAGTTTTAGAAGTATGGGGCATTTAATTGCCTGATTACATCATGGGATTTTCTGACAAAGGCCAAAGGAATTGAAGAAAATAGTTATGAGCTTAGATATTTTATCTATCTTTCTGTTTCAGAAGCAAATTGCATTATTTCTTCTAGAAGTTTTAGGGTTAGGTCAAAATCATCCAAAGCTTGTTGCATTCTTATTTAATAAGGATTTCAAGATGATTTTGTGCTATATATAGGCCTGTTGTAACATTTTTAAAGGTTGTTGAATTTCTACTGCAAGGCAGGCTTCTAATTTTGCATACTCTTTTAGCTTTCAGTCTGGATATATTGAAATATGACATATTAATGAAATATAGTGTAGTTTCCTATCCCATGTTATTTTTGTCTCTTTATATTCTGATGTATGGCTCTTGTATGTTTAATTTGTAAGGAATCTTAAACATACCGGTTACAAGGTAACTATCTAATTGCTTGTGAGTTTCTTTCAAGGAGAGAATTAAGTTTCATGAGTGATTTCAGAGGGTTAATCATTAATGTGAGGATTTGATACACTTGTGTGGAAATGATAAGATAGTTTTTAAGGCATTCAATCTGAGCTGCATATAGTTTGTAAGGTATTCTGTAGTATTTCCTTAATTTGTTTCTATGGATTTATGTTTTCATTTGACTCTTTGCCCAAGGAATAGGCACTGGTCTAGGGTTTGGTGAGAAGTTACTTTCTCATCCAAATAAATAAATCAATCAATTACACTCAGTTAGTAAGAATGCATGAGATGAACTCAAGTGGATTTGTATCAGCTGGATACAATTTAGTTTGTTGATTCCTTGAAGAGTGAATCACTAGGTTAACCCTCCTTAAAAGGAAGAAGGATAAGAATCCTTGTCTCATTGATTTTTTCTACTCTTACAATCATATTTTATCTGGTTAAGCTCTGTATCTAGTTGATTTTGGTCATCTGCAAGGTATTTTATAAGTTGATTCAATAAAGGGTAAATAGAAAATCAGTGTCCACTATAACATATACTGAATAATCAATAATCATTCAGAGGTAATACCTGCCTAAGCATTTGGAGCTTGAAAGAGAAGAAGGATCTTATCCAACCCTCATCAATTAGGCATTTCTCTTGTCTGAATTAGTATTAGGAGTCATAGTCTTCAAACAATCATTCAAGCATTGTGGTTCATGCAATAAAAATCCCTAACACCTACTTCTAGAAACAAGGAGATATCCTAAAAACAACTATGTATACTGTAACCTTAGCAAAAAGTGAAGACTCTTGGTAGCCAAGATAATCATGAAAGGATATCCACAAGTGGGAAGAGACCCTTGAAAGGAAGAGATATTGGATATAAGACATCTACCTTCAAGAGGAGTTCTTGAACAAAGATAACATCTTTAACATAAAGAGGGAGGGAGAACAATAATGCACCCTTTTTAACCCCCTATTGCTAGGTGAAAAAGAGATCCTGGATGAAGGATGACACACTTTAAGCCCCCAAGTAAGGGCATTTATTTAGGATGAACATATTTTTACAAATAAGGAAGAGATTGTGATCAAGGTTACACACCTCTTACATAAGAGAGAATCATGAATCAAAACAAATAATTCCCTATATGAAAATAATTTTACATGATAAATAAATGCCACTATACCAAGGAAAGTGGATCCTTAGAAAGGGAAAAAATAAAATGATACCTTTCCCCAAGGATGAAGACAAGGGAAAATATAACACATTATAAATCCTAAGTGATATCTATTTGTATAATAGACATGTACTTTCAAACAAGAATAAGTTTTTATCAAGGATGTAAATTCATCAAAAAGAGAAGATCCTAAACAAAAACATGTAAGAAAGGACATCATGTTATAAAAGGAACAAGTCAACCAAGGGATAATATATATTTTGGAGAGAAAGAAACACCATATACTCCCTAAGAGGAAGATCATTTATAATAGAAATGCTCTTTGAGGCATAAAAAATATTGTTAGGAAAGATGAAAAAATTGCTTGTGTAATACAACCAATCTCACACAATAAAGAATGTACTATAAAATATGAAAACCCACAAAGATATATAAATATGTCTCATGAAAGGAGAAGGATAAAGGATTCCACATTATACAAACTTACTGGTAAAATCCATTACAAGATATATGCACTTCCAAACAAGGAAGAGGTTGTAAAGAAGGATATGAATCCCCTAAAGAGAAAGATCCTTAACAAACAAGTCCATGTATGTAAGGACATAATAGTATAAAAGAATCAACCAAAAAATAGATAATGGTTCCTTTGAAAGGATAAATAAAGAAGATAGAGAGAGGTCTTTCCCAACAAGTTTAAGGACAAGATAAACTACCTATTGTATAGCTCAAAAAGAACACCGTATAAAATAAAAGGCCCCCAATGATGTAAGATATTAAGATTACATGGTGGAGAAAAATATAATAGGAGAGAGAGATGCTAAGGTATTTTTTTATATCAAGAAAAGATTAAGATCTTTTGTTAAGAAAATAAGAGATCTATCTACTAAATCTAGAACAAATTGTTTGAATCCAATACAAATAGAAATAGAATGTCTATTTATATGATGAAAAAGACATTAAAACTCACCATTAAAAGGTCTTTGATTCTTTGGAAAATGTCAAAAAGGAAAATGAATCTTAGTATCATATTTAAGTCTCCAAAATATTCTTTTAGCCAAAGCCAATTGTTCACGAAAAGGAGGTGTAAAAGTGGATGAGGTGTTGGCCAGTTGACTTCCTAAGGATGCATGACTCATTTTGTGTTGTCATCATGGCAACAAAGTCATGTTTAGTTTCTATCATGAAAGACAAAATCACTAATTATGGAAAATAGGGCAGATAGAGATATTCAGCGATCAGCACATCAGTGCACATGTGAAAGATCAATTGAGCTTATGCGCGTTCAGATATATATTGTATGACATGTGTACATGCTACATCTAGACACACATAGTATGGAACAATAGTATGATGAAGTTACAGACAGATCAGTAGACCAGCAATCCAGAAGACAAAGCATGGAAGCCAACTACTATTTTGATCAGTGTAAATTATTTTGTAATGTAATGGCTAAGCGCCTTTGGTTATATGATTGTAATGATGTAATTAACATTGTAGTAAACAAGATTAAGCTGACTTGTTCAGAAGTGTTGTGTATTTTGTTTTAGGGACGACTAGAGTCTTGTTTTGGGTCGCTCCTAGTCAGATATGAACATATAAGTATGTAATGTAAAGTTATGTTACAAGCGTTGATTATTATGTAAGAGGAAGATATAGAAGAGAAGTATAATGAAGTTAGTATATGATATAGCTCTTTAAGAGAGTAAGAGAATTCATGCATACATGGAATTAATCAGACAATAGTGTCATCATAGCAGTTCACTTTTGCTATAGTGTATATCAACTTTCAGAAGGTTGTAGCCTTCATCTTATTGGGTAGTGAGCCTAGGAAGTGAGCCATATACCTTTAACAGGGTTTTGTAAAAGACTCCTAACAGGGTCAGACCTTTAACCAGGTCATTGTACTCATATTGTAAAGACTACTTCTAATAGGTCAAAGGAACTTTAACAGGTTCATTATACCTAGTACAATATTTGTGGGTACTAATTCCTACTGGGGTTTTCCTCTGATCAAGGTTTCCCCATAATCACATCATGTGTTATGAGTTCTTATATTAAGCTTCATTCTATGTATGTTTGATTTATGTTTAAGTTTCTGAAAAGTAAATAATAGACAAACACTGATTCACCCCCCCCCTCTCAGTGTTTCCAACAATTGGTATTAGAGCTCTGGTCCTCAGCAAATAAGTTTAACCACTTGAGGAGATCATGGACTTAGCAAAAGAAAAACATTTGAAAAATAATCTTGAAGTAGCTCTTGAAGATCTTGATAGATCTGAAAAAGAAAATGAAGAAATTAGACTGAAATTTGATGGCTCACAAATGCTTATCAAGAAATTAAGAAAAAAATTGAAAGATTGTTCTACAAGTGATTTAGGGAAAATGATCAAACATCTCAATGAACATAATATGTCTCTGAAAGATAAAGTTGAAAATCTAGATGAACAGCTCACAGACAGCCAAATTGCTATTGAAGAAAAGATCAAAGGAAGAAAACAACTAGATGAGGAACTCTTGAAAGCAAACATGAAAGTCCTGAAATTGGAAAACATAAAGAAGAAGTTGGAACCTGAATTAACAAAAGCAAAGGATAAGATTGATAAACTCCACACAAGTTCTGATTCACTTCAATCTCATCTTAATGCATAAAAGCACAAAGGTGACACTACTGGTCTTGGATACAGTGTAGCACAAATTGAAATCAACTCATTGCAAGAAAGAAAGGAAGATCATGAAGAAACTTCAGAGGCAAAGAAAGTTGAAAGTGTTACAGAGATTAAAATGGATCCACCTAAAGGGGAAATCAAGCAAGTTAACAGAACTTGTTATGCATGTAACAAACATGGTCATTTGGAAAGAGATTGCAAAGAGGTAAGACCTTTCAATGGTTACTATTTCTCCTATAATAAATTTGGTCACAGGGCTATACATTATAGAACAAATCAAAGAAATCAGTCACAACAGAATCAAAGAAGAATGAATCAAACAATCAGAGAAATCAACTTCAAAGGAATTTGCAGAACACTACATGTCAAATATGTAACTACAATGGACACACAGCAAAGCAGTGCAGAATGATGAATAAAAGCACCAAACCTCCTATCATTTGTCACACATGTGGAAAGGCTGGACACATCTCAAGGTTTTTTTTATCCAAAACTCAAAAGCAAAAGGATCCTAAGAAATCACTATTTGAAGAAGAAGGAGAAGTCAATTTCGTTCAAGCAAAACAAGATTCAAGAAAAATTTGGGTTGAAGTAAAGAAGGACAATAATGTTGACAAAGTAGTTGATGCATCCACAATGGACGCACCCTCTACTTCTACTTGAATAGACCTTCTTGGTCTTAGGGGGATCTATTCTAGCTCAAGACCCCTGCATAGTTGGTATACTCACCTCTGAGTATGCACCTATGGATTCATGGTTATAAGAACATAATATTGTAGTATGCATACACACATTGTCTCAAATGCATTGGGATCAAAGTTGCAAAATCTATGAATAATTTTTGTACGGTTGCAAACATTAAATGCTATAGATTTTATAGAATTTGGAGAGCATTGGAGAACTAGGCATCAAGGCACGGAAGCATAACAGATTTGGCAGTTAAGTAAATGGATAAGAAGTTTGGAACAGAACCCTAGCAGTCACGCCGTTTTGAAATTTTTTGAAACCCTACATAAGCAAGTTCCAAGTAAGTATGGCAACTCCAGTAGTATTTGATATTGCAAAGAGGAAGAGATTTGTATTCAAGAAACATCCATTCAAATCCATACTGGATGATGTGGAAGGAGCTTTCTCCAAAACCCTGCTAGGTGTTGTTCACATTGAAGATATCCGTGCATATATTTATTGTAAGAAGGAAATAGTATGAGATATCAGCATAGCCACTCATATGGGATCTATGATGAAACCTGAATACACATTCAAGGATGAGTTCATGCACTTGACTGATAACCCTATTTTCAAATACTCGAATGCGCATGAGTTTGATGAGCCAGAATGGGTAAAGATTTTGCTAAGAAGAATACATGATGATCTTTATTGGAATGGTGAGGTCCTTGTGTGCATCACTACAGACCTAATCCATGTGAATTAACTAGACTTCCCAAGATTGGACCATTTTTTCATACTGGCAAGGATGTCAAGAAGTAAATTGAACAAGTTTGCCTATCTAGAAGTGATAAGCATGGAATGACAGTTGACCCCATCAAGGAAGATGACATAAAACTTCTAACTATGATACTTGGGTATAAGTTTTAGCAAGAAAGCAGGTTAAATAGTGTCTCTACAGAAACAATCCTAGCAACTATCAGAATGGTGAAGGATAACACTCAATACAACCTATGTGAGATCTTGTGTGGTCAATTGATTGACAACATTCGAATCATCAAGAATGATAGGAGAAAGACATTCAGGTTTGGATCTTTGATCATCTATTTGTACTTCCATATTGTTGGAAAGGTTACAAACCTTTACCTAGATAGGAGCAAACTCACAATGTCTCAGATTTCTCTTAAGGCTGCTTTAGAGAGTAGTGCAAGGGATGCTGTGGATATGGATATTAAGACATTTAGGATCAAAATGTACAATAGGTTCAGATTATCTGAGAAGATAATTGACAAATATAAGGATACCATATGTTTCATGGTAGAAACAGATTGCACTTGCATGGAGGCAGTTGAACCTAGAACCAAATGGATTCATCCTCTTGGTTATGAAGTGGAAGAAAATGTGTTAGAAGGATATGCACAATTTCTATTGTCTGCGACCAAAGATCTTAATGAGCCTAGGTGGGGCACTTACAGAGAGAAGACCAATGAAGTGGATACTATTTTACATAGTGCTGATAATAAAAGGAAAGCATCCAGAATTACATCTAACATAATAAAAGTTCATGGAGTCACTCAAGAAGATCTTGACAAAGCTAGAGATGCCAAGATAGAAAAAGAACTTGAGAAGGCTGAATAGATCCAGAAGAAGAAGAAAGTAGAGAGGACCTTTGTGCCCTCTACCACCATTGAATTAGACTCATCTCCACTTTCTAAACCAAGCAAGAAGACTAGAGGAAGAAAATAGGTGCCCACAAATCACCCATCCTCAAGGAACACTTGAAGCAAAGAAAAGAATACTCAAGCTCCTCCTGAGGTAGCTTTTAGACCTAGTCTAAATGTTTTGAAGAATTTGATCATATCTCATATGATCAAGTTTAAGAAGACAGTTCTTGAACTTAAGACAGTGATACTGGATCCGTTATGGAACATATTGGAGATCATGAAAAGACATGCAATAGAGGGAGACATGAAGATTAGAGAAGAAACATTGGATACTCTTCTCCCTGTATGCTCACATGATGAGAAGGCTATATTATTAGATCTGGTGAAGCCTCATCTCAGAACCAAGACAAGGACTTTACAGATTATGAACAAAGAGTATGAACAGATAGGTAAAGAGACTAAAAAGGCATTTGCACAAG
>MU227768.1:653369-668725 GCA_018584345.1 Thuja plicata
TTCCCACCAATGATGCAATTGACATAAATGAAGAAAAAGATACTCAAGGTGATGAGACACCAGTAAAGATTGAATGTATGGATACTAGTCAGAATACTATATTCTCACCATCCACTCAACCATCTACTTCATTGTTGTCAAGGTTAACTCCTGATTCAACAAGTCTGGATGCATGGGGTGAACAAGACCTAATCAAGATCAGCGTTCTTGCTATGGAAAAAGAAAAGGAGAAACAAGTGATGAGGAACCCTCACTTTTTGGAATCAGTAAACATATTGATTGACTTAGTTCCTGCTAACAAGAAAGTAGCAAAAGTTCAATCAGTTGAAGATGTGGACAACATTCTGACAAACTTCAAAACACATTTTACAAACCTAGTAGATTCAGCTACTAAGATTGCATAATATGAATACAAAAAGGAGAGACTGAAGGATTTGGTAAAGAACTTTACCTTAGACTTGAACTCCTTAAAGATTGGGCAATCCATAATGAAAGAATTGGTAGCTAAGGGAAAGAAAGTTATAGCCAACTGCATGGACAGAATGAATTTCACCTCTGAGCACATTAAAAAGGTAGAAGAGGTAGAGATAATGGTGGATAGAATCAGAAAATCAATTGAGACTTCCATGCAAGAGATGAACATATGCAATAATGTCTATCAAGGATAGTTGGACAAGATTGAGAAGGCTAACTTGGAAATCAGCAAGATAAGAGTCTAACAAACTCAAATGAGAAATGCACTTGTACCATCTCTAACAGTCCTAAATGAGAACATCAAATAGATTGATGCCACCATTACAACATATGATCAAGGTCCATGCATGGATCTCATGAAAATGGAGAAACTGACTTGTGCCCTATGCGTGCATCTTCAGACAGTAGATGCAATGAAAGTATTTTGGCAGAAAGAGATCCAATCTCTTCAAATTGTGTACCCTGAAGTTTACATGGAGTAAGTATGTAGAAGACTTACAAGTTTTTGTACACCTTTGTCATTAATGTCAAAGGGGGAGTAATATATAATGTGTATATATGGAGAAGTATATGTATATATCAATAAAATGTTATGATATATAGTCATTTTTTGTGTTAAGTCATTTTGAGAAACTTGGCCACATTCCTTTGTTGCCATAAATGAAAAAGGGGGAGATTTTTGGCAAGTTGACTTCCTCAGGATGCATGACTCATTTTGTGTTTTCATCATGGCAACAAAGTCATGTTTAGTTTCTGTCATGAAAGACAAAATGACTAAGTATGGAAAATAGGACAGACAGAGATATTCAGCGATTAACACATCAATGCATGTGCGAGAGGTCAATTGAGATTATGTACATTTAGATATATATTGTATGACATGTGTACATGCTACATCTAGACACACATAGTATGGAACAATAGTACAATGAAGTTATAGATATATTAGTAGACCAACAGTCCAGAAGATAGAGCATGGAAGCCAACTACTATTTTGATCAGCGTGAATTATTTTGTAATGTAATGGCTAAGCACCTTTGGTTATATGTTTGTAATGATATAATTAACATTGTAGTAAACACGCTTAAGCCAACTTGTTCAAAAGCATTGTCTATTTTGTTTTAGGGCCGAATAGATTCTTGTTTTGGGTCATGCCTATTCAGATATGAACATATAAGTATGTAATGTAAAGTTATGTTACAAGTGTCGATTATTATGTAAGAGGAAGATACAAAAGAGAAGTATAATAAAGTTAGTGTATGATATAGCTTTTTAAGAGAGTAAGATAATTTGCACGTACACAAAACTGATCAGACAATAGTGTCATCATAGCAGTTCACTTTTGATATAGTGTATATCAACTTTCAGAAGGTTGTAGCCTTCATCCTATTGGGCAGTGAGCCTAGGTAGTGAGCCATATACCTTTAACAAGGTTTTGTAAAAGAATCCTAACAGGGTCCGACCTTTAACTAGGTCATTGTACTCATATTGTAAAGACTGCTTCTAACAGGGCAAAGGAACTTTAACAGGTTCATTATACCTAGTACAATATTTGTGGGTACTAATTCCTATTGGGGTTTTCCTCTGATCAAGGTTTCCTTGTAATCATATCATGTGTTATGAGTTCTTATATTAAGCTTCATTCTATGTATGTTTAATTTATGTTTAAGTTGTTGCAAAGTAAATAATAGACAAACACTGATTCACCCCCCCTCTCAGTGTTTCCAACATGAGGTTGGTAAAAGAATGTCTAGAGGAGGTTTGTTTTGTGATGAAGAAGGATTGGAAGAATTAAAATGGGCGGCTGGAGGTATAAATCCTAGACCACATCTAGTAACTTGTGTAAGAGGATCTATAGGGTTTTTAATACCTTGTTCATTAATACCAAGACCTTGTCAAATATAACCTTGTTGAGTAGTAATGTTATAATCCACATTGTAATCAGTTTTTTATGTTGATTGGGGAGGAAATTCATCTTTATATTTATGAAATTTTGTGGTATAAAGAGGAATGGGAACGGAAATGTTCTCTTTAGGGAGAGTAGTATTCATATATTATTTAGGTGGAGAAGAAGAAGAATATTTATAAAGATCTTCATGTCTACTTAATGATATTCTTGGAGATAAATCATCAAGAAAATTATTAACATTAGGATTATGAATAATGATTTGATAAAAGGAAGAGTGTTTAAGGTCATCTAAATAAGTACATAAACTAGCTTTGTTAAGAATATCCATTAAGTTGGGTTGAGGATGAAAGGATCTAGGTCTCACTAATATGGGGTTGTTAAGAGCTTGATCTCTATCCTCTTGACCAATAGGGAGCATAGGAGAAGGATTAAGGTTGTTTATGCAAATGTCATCTTTATTTTCATTAGGAAGGACCCTTATGTAATCAATATATTCCATGCATTTTTTTAAAAATTGAATGAGAAAACCACATGAAATATTGATAAAAGTCTTAAAACATGCCTTATAAAGAAGAAATACATTTGAAAGTATCATAATAACATATGAAAGTACTTCATGAAGGAACATAAACATAATTAAATGAAAGGAAGTAGTTTTTATCCCTTGTGATTGATAAGGAGCAGTGAGGAAAAATGTAACAACATAGGTTATCACCCACCAATATAACTTAATAAATTTCATGATGAAAATACCCAAATTAGATCTAAAAATGCAATGTATTATAACTAAGCACACAAAGGAGATCTAACATCAAAATCAAAATGGAAATCTTATAATTTGGGGTTCACTAAAATGTACAATGAGAAAAGTTGAGTGATGTGGAAGGTTCCCCTTTTCCTAATGTACACTTAGAAGGAAGATGTATCAATAGGCTGAAGTAGGACTCAAGCTATAAGTGAGTCAATTATCCTTTGTTGATTACGAATTATTAATGAATAAGATGATATGATGATGCAAAAGAGAAGGCTAAATAAGAAAAATTGATAAGATTTAGGAAATATAGACTGATGAAGAATAGATAGGCACTTGTATAGCCTTGAAATTGGATCCAAAAGACTATACTAACCTATTTTTTGAGTTTGAATTGATTTGGTATGGTACAAAATGAATGGGGCATTTTGTTCCCAAGTACAGTTTGCAAATTGTCATTGTTTTCCGTATGATTTTGCCCAAAACTTTCATAGTCACTTTGATAGGACTTGTACTTTCTAGATTAGTCTTGACATTTCTGCCACCTATACCTACACAAAAAAATAGGGAAGAAGTTTGGATGAATGGGTTCTCCTCGGTCCAATCCATGTTTGAAATCAACCTTAAAATGAAATAAAGGAAATGAAAGTGTGTTGTCATATAGCAGAGGTAAGATCTGAAAACTAGAATATGTCATACCTTAGCCATGTAAATTTTTCTTTGAATGTGATAAAATGTTTTGATGCAGTAACTTTGACTTAATACAAAAACCCAAAAGGAAATCATGAAATACAAAACCTTTTGTAATGGATTTTATAGTTCACCGCAATGCTTGATTGAGAAGAAGAGGGAAAATGTAGACGTGTTTGTATCTCCTTCCTTGATAGAAAACTCCTTTTCTTGACCTTTAATGAGGGAAAGAAACTAGATCCATGGAGAAGATGTTGGAAAGGGGTCCATATTGGATTGTATAGGGGTTTTCATTTATGGAAACACTACTCTTATGTATGGTCGCTTGGAGTGAAACTTAGTTTTGGTGTTCAGTTCTACAAAAATCACCAAGTTCAGGAAGTAGTTTATTGGGTACAGAAGTACAATTTTGATCAGTGAGCACTGTATATGATGAAATAAGTCATGAAATATTAGAGGAAGGTATTTAGGGATATTTTATACCTTTATTTAAGGTCTCTTGTGTTTTGGAGTTCATTTCAGAGAGTTACATCCTGTTGAAGTCATGCAAAGATAGTATAATAGTGAAACAGAGCATTTGAATGGTCGCAATGATTAAGGAAGTATAATGTGGAATCTAGAAGTGATAAGATGGATTTGGATTGGATCCTAACCCACTTTTGTTATAGTATTATCACCAAATATGGTTTTAATAATTGGATAAGTTTTTCCACATTTGGTGATGTTCTCGTGAGCCGACTGATTGTGAGATCAGGTATATATGAAGATGTTTTGAGATGTGAAAAGTATGAAGAGATGTGTAGATGCATTGTAATATCAGAATTAGATAGAAGTTGATGAGAGCTATAATTGGGACTAATTAAGCATAGCAGATGCTTGTATAGTTCACTTTTGGTAAATCATTGTAACATAATAGATACCCCTAACAAGGTTTTCTATTCCTTTAATAGGGAAATGTACTAATGTAATATTCAGCTCCTAATAGGGATAGGTCTCCTAAGAGGGACACTATACTTTTAGTGCAAAATTTGTGGGTATCATCCCCACCAGGATTTTCCCTTGGCCAGGGTTTCCTCGTGAACAAAATCATGGTGTTATGAGTTATCTTCTTTATGTGTATGTTCTTCTCATTTCAGCTATTGTATGGTTAACTTGGAAATTATTAAGTTTGAATATAAAGTGTTGTAATATTGATTCACCCCCCTCTTAGTACTACCTAATCCTAACAATTGGTATCAGATCTTGTGGCCCTTCGAGAGAAAGTCTAACAGCTTAAGAGAGATCCCGATGGATTCATATAGTTTGGAAGAAAACTTTGAAGCAACACTTGAAGACCTTGATAAGGCTAAAGCTGGAAATAGCAATTTGAAATTCAAATTAAGAAGATAAGAATATTTCATCAGGAAACCTAAGGAACAACTTGAACTTTTGAGAAATCAAAGGCAAGATCTTATGGAAAAGATAAAAGAGGATTCAGACAATGACTCATCAAATCAGGTCAAACAGCTTGAACAAGAGAAAGAAGCATTGAAGTAGGAATAGGAAACTACTTCTATTCTGATGGCTAAAGAAATTTAGAAAGAAAAATATGAAAGAACCAAAAATATTCAGTTGGGAAAGATGTAGATTGAACTTGATGACTACAAAACCAAGTATCATGAATTATAAAAATACAACCAAATCATAAAAGGAAAACTTGTTAAGGCTAAGAAACACATTGAAAAACTTCATATGAGCAATGATCAGATTGATGAATAGAAAGAGAGATAGAAACCTAAAGGAGACATGATAGTAGTTGGATTCAATGAAGTTGAATGTTCTAAATATCAAGAAGAAAAATCTGAAGAAAAGATAGATCAAGAAAGACCTATACAAGAAGAGCCTAAAAGGAAGATTAGACCTTAGAGGTGGATGCTTTAGATGTAATAAATTTGGTCACATGAAGAGAAATTGCTAAGGTAAAATTCATTGCAAACTTTTCCCTGGTTATTGTTTTAATTTGTATGAATATGGACACAAGAAGACAGAATGTAGGAAGCTTGATTATTCCTACACTAAGCAAAATTATATTAGAGAAGAAACAACAACTAAGATCACATGTTACAAGTGCAATAACTTTGGGAACATCACAAAGTATTATAAGTTGTTGATTAATCATAACATATCACCTCCTACATGCTACAAATATAAAAATAGAGGACATATAGCAAAGTTTTGCAGGTATAATGGATCTACAGGAAATAGAAGACCACCACCTATTTATAAAGAAAAAAGTTAATGATGTTGGAAAAGTATGGTAGAATACATGGAAGAGTTTGACAATCAATTTGTGAAAGAAAGTGGTAAGGTTTGCAAAGAAAAGGAGCCAAGTGAACCTAAGGTTCAGGGAGATTCAATAGTTGCTACTGAACCCTCACCTGATGTTGTTACATCAACCTAGATGGTCAAGCGTGACCTTAGGGGGAGCTTTGGAGAAATGCACAGAAAACCATCCAACCCCTATTTATATGGAATAATATTTTGTGAGCTTATAGAGAGTATGTATGATTGGTATGAAGCACCTATATAAGATCACACATCTATACACACTGTATCTTGTGATTACCAGAATAAGGATTGACTGGATCATTTGCAGAGTTAAGGTTATTGTAAATTGTGCTAATACTTTCATGGTTAAGTATGAGTCTATTTATTCAAACATATCTTATCACTATTCAAAGTAGAGTTGAAAGAGATCAGTGAAGCAATAAGGAATCCAAGACACCTTGTGATTGATCAAGTACAAATTCATAGATTCGTCAAAGAAAAATAGGTATTTCTATTTTGAAAAGCTTTGATTATGCATACTCCATTGATATTTGATATCAATTAAAGGCCTAGGTATAGTTTTAAGAAACATCCTTGTAAATCAATCGAAGATGATCCCGAAGGCATGTTTTCTCAAACACCTTATGATGTTCTACATATTGAGAATATTAGGACTTACATCCATTGTAAGTATGAGTCACTAGGAGAATTTGAAATTTATAAGGAAATGAAAGATATGATCAAAGAAGATGGTAAATGGAAGGATGAGTTTGCTCATCTGGAAAGCCTAAGTGTGATGTGAATGGCAGAGCTTTATGAGTTTGACAAAGAAGAATGGATCAAAATTTTTTCAAGAAGAGTAAATGATCAGTTAATTTGGATTGGTGTTCATCCTGTGAAGATATGTAGTGAGTTAATCCATGACATAAATGGTTTGGATAACTCTGGTGTTATCCCTATTACAGAGAAGAATAAAAAGAAGCAAGTGGAAACCCTAAACCACTCTAAATGGGATAAGTGAGTGATTACTATAGCTGACATCTTCTAACAAGATGTGAGATTGGTTTCAATGATATTAGGTTACAAACTTCATTACAAAAACTGACCTAACTCAGTATCCAATAGAGTTATAATGATGGAATATATAATGGTAAAGTAAAATGTTAAATACAACCTTTGCGAAGTACTTTCATATAAATTATTGGAGAATGTGAAGTAGATAAAGAAAGACAAATCTAAAGCATTAATATTTGGGTTATTATTAATACATATGTATATCCATATAGTAGACAAATTCCTTAGTATTCACCCAAGAGCTTGGAAGGATAATTAACCTACTGGAATTCAGATTACAAATAGCTATAGAAGGCATAACAGTGATTGGGTAGATGGAGAATTATTTGGAATGATCAAAATATTATAGAGACAAATGAAGGGAAGAATTAGGATATCTAAGGAAATGGTGGAGAAGTATAAGGATACAATCAGTTTCATGGTTGAAACTAATTGTGTGTGCTTTGAGGTAGTAGAACCAAGAAATAAATGGTGTTAGCCTATGGGACATGAGGTTAGTTTGGAGATCTTAACAATGCAATTTGAGCATATATTATCTTCAGAGATTAATCTATCAGAAGAAAGATGGGGAAATTATGAGGAAAAGTTAGCTAAGATAAGAGAGGAACATACCAAAATAGCAACAAGAAAGAAATTTGAGAATGTTGTTGATGATATGGCAGAGAAGGCTGGTATTTCTAGAGAGGAGATGAAGGAAATAAGGAAGAAGATGACTAAGAGTGCTTCTATATTGGCAAGCACTACTCTTGTAGCCCTTCCACCACCTAAAACTAAGAAGACTACAAGTCTTCACCTTTGAATCCTAAAAATATCCTAAAGGGAGAATCATATAAGATATATGAGATAAATATTGATACATCTAAGGATGATGAAGATAAAAAAATATCCTAAAGGGAGAATCATATAAGATATCTGAGATAAATATTGATACATCTAAGGATGATGAAGATAACAATCATTTTATAAGTAAAGTGAAGAAACCAGATTTCTTTGTTGTTGTTGTGCCCATATCATTGGATACATCATAGGATACAAGTGACCCCTTTCAAGAAAGTTTAGATATCATGCCTGATATAGATGGAAGAAATGAAAAGGATACAATAAATCCTACTGAGGAAGATCCTTCTAAGGGAGAACAAAGCATAGCTGAGACAGAGAGAGAACCTAAGAGAAAAGTTGAATTCAAGCAAGAAACAACTACACCTGTTTCTTTAGCTTTGTTGGAAAGTAGAGACAAAACTCTGAGTACTAATGTAGAGAGAATGGATGAGGATGAGCTGATGAAGATATCTTACATATTCTATGTGAAAGCCAAAGAGAGATCTGAATAGATAACAAAGAAAAATTCAAGGGTAATGGAAAGAGGAGTTGATACTATCAACAAACTCCTACCCCTACCTTTCACTTTCCAAGGAAAGGATACAAAAGAGAACCTAAACACAACATTAGATGACTTTGATAGTCACTTTGAGTCTCTGGAGAAGATTGCAAAAGCAAGAGCTGACAAGAAATACTTAGCAAAGAAACTTGAGGAAGTATGCAATTCTATCTCATGGGACTTAGGAATATTAAGAAATACTATATCTAAAGAAAATACTTGTATAAGGCATTAAAGGAAGTTATACAACTAATGTATAAATCCTATCAAACACCTTCAGAATATTGAGGATATCATTGCAAATGATAGGAAAGCACTAGATAAGTTGGTACACAGTTTTGAGACCTCGTCACACACTATTGTGGAGTTAGACAGAGAAGTATCCAGACTATTGGATAAGATAAGTGTATTGGAGACCAAGAAAGGAAGAGTAATGTGAAGATTTGGTGTGTTGAAAATTTTAATCACTCCTAAACTATCAATTCTTGAAAAAAAATCTTTCTAACATGGAGACATCAGTGATGGAACTCACAAATAACATGCCTATAGAACTTAAGCGAGAAAAAACTTCATCATTTGTAGTGAATGGACTGATCAATGTGGGTCTAATTTTGATAAAGACATGGACTGCAGAGGCAAAGATCTTGGAAACCTCTTTCCAAAATATACTTCACATGGTATGAATTTCAATGAGAAGATGCGCAATTTTTTTATATATATACACACACTACATTTTGGTACACCTTTTCCATTATTGTCAAAGGGGGAGTAGTAGATATGAAAAATGTATAGAGGAGATAATATGTATATACTTAGTCAATATTTTGGTATTGAGCACTTAGTCATTTTTCACTAAGTGTTTCCATCAATGCCAAAGGGGGAGATTGTTGGCAAGTGCCCTATTTTGGATTGTATAGAGGTTTTCATTTATGGAAACACTACTCTTTTGTATTGTCGGTTGGAGTGAAACTTAGTTTTGATATTCATTTCTACAAAAATGACTAAGTCTAGGAAGCACTTTATTGGGTACAGAAGTATAGTTTTGATCAGCGAGCATTGTATATGATGAACTAAGTCATGTGAGCTTAGAGGAAGGTATTTTGGGATATGGTAGACCTTTAGTTAAGGTCTCTTGTATTTTGGACTTCATTTTAGAGAGTTACAGCCTGTTGAATTCATGTGAAGATAGTATAGTAATGAAAAAGAGCAGTTGAATGGTCGCGGTGATTAAGGAAGTATAACATGGAATCTAGAAGTGCTAAGTTGGATTTGGATTGGATCCTACCCCAATATTGTTATAGTATGATTGCCAAATATGGATTTAATAATTGGATAAATGTTGGACATATTTGGTGATGTTCTTGTGAGCCAATTGATTATGAGATCGGGAATATATGAAGATGTTTTGAGATGCAAAAAGTATGATGAGATGTGTAGATGCATTGTGATGTTGGAATTAGATAGAAGTTCATGTGAGATATAATTGGGAATGCTTGAGCATAGAAGATGCTTGTACAATTCACTTTTGATAAAGAATTGTAACAAAACTTTTTTTCTGATTGTAAGAGCAGTGTTCTCAGTGTATATCCCTAACAGGGTTTTCTATTCCTTTAACATGGAAATGTAATAATGTAATATTTAGATCCTAATAGGGCTAGGTCTCCTAACAGGGACACTATAATTTTAGTGCATAGTTTTTGGGTATCATCCCCACTGGGCTTTTCCCTTGGCCAAGGTTTCCTCATGAACAAAATCACGGTGTTGTGAATTATCTTCTTTATGTGTATGGTCTTTTCATTTCAGCTATTGTATGGTTAAGTTTGAAATTATTAAGTTTGAATACAAAAGTGTTGTAATACTAATTCACCCCCCTCTCAGTATTACCTAATCCTAATGCTTGGATGTTTTCCTTAACGCCTTGAACTTGAATGCTTGAACTTGATGATTGCTTCATAATCTCAGTCTTTAATTATTTCTTATGGATGATAATGGATATCAAAATAAGAAGAGATAGGGTGTGTTTGGACTGTAAAGTTTTTTGGTGCTAAGTCTTTGATTGCTATGTTCATTTTATCCCCTGAAGTCATGTTTGTTCAACAACCTTTGATTGCCTTTTTTTTTTACAAACCCTTGTTTTATTTTGTTCTAAAAAACCGAAAGTCCCTTGGCCTATTATGTTTATGTGTTACTTTTTTTTGGCCACTTAATTTATTTAACCATATGCCTTAAGTCATCATGAGTGGGGCCACATTTTGTTTTAAGTCTTAATTCCTAGTAGGGCATGTGCTTTAATTTTTCCTAAGTCCTAAGTATTTTTGGTGTTTTATTTCTTACAAAATTTTGGGAAACCTCCTTTTAATCCAACAACAGACATAATGCCTTAATCACAAGATGCACCAAAAATATTCATAGCGGCATTGTGCTTGAGTGCCAAGTGTCCATATAAGATCTGATCAGATTCCTTTTGATCCAACGACAGGTGTAATTTCAGGAACTGAAGATGCTGGAAGGTTACTATTCAAGGCATCATGTGTAGGTGACACGTGGAAAAAGTGGGTCTGGTGTCATCAAGGTAAAAGGAAAATAACTCATGGTCAGATTAGATTTAATCTAATAGTGGGTGTAATCCCATGAGTTGAAGCTGCAAGGGGATTATTAATCAAGACATCACACATGTGTTATACATGGAAGATGGTGGGACATGGCTGGATTGAATGAATCATAAAGTAAAGTCAGATCATTTTTAATCCGATGGTAGGCGTGATTCCTGAAACATGAGATGCACCTAGTTTTAATCATAACAGGATCATGCTTAGTTGACAAGTGTCCATCTAGAGATCTAACCTTGGTGGGGTCAAAAGGTAAAGCATTGGGTAGATTTAAGGTTATCCAATGGTTGGCATGATGCCACTAAGGAAAGTTGCACCTAGTTTTAACCATCACAAAATTATGCCAGGATGACACATGTTCATTTTAAGATCGTGGGTTTGTAGTTTTAAAAGTGTTAAAGATGGGACATATTTGTTTTTACCTAATGGTAGGCATGATGCCTTGATCTAAAGTTTACCCAGAGATACTCTTCAAATAATTACACCCGTGTGACACTTTTCTAGGTCGATAAGGAGATGTAAATTTGGACCGAGTTGCTACGTGGAATTGAAATGTTATCCACTGGTTGGTTTCCTTCGTCACTTTTGTTTTGACATGGAGGTCGTCAAGTTGTTGACTTTTTTGGACCACACAATATGCTGAGATGGATCCAAATCAACAACTATGTTTTAAATTTTGTTTTCTGAAGCCAGAAGCCTTATTTTACTGTTGAGATGCGGGTTTTGAAATCTAAAAAAGTTATTACGAAGTGTGTTGCCATCCTTTTGAGAGTTAATGTGAATTTTTGTAAAATTTATAATGTAAAGCGCTCCATGTTGTGATTCAAACATTACAATTCTCAGAGAAGCAAAAGTGGAGCCGAAGAGCAGCATATTTGGTTTCTTTTATGGCATTTTAAGGAGGGTAAGTTATACTATTTGATTGCATCTTCTATATTCTATGAATTTGAGCACTGGTTTCAATTGAATTTGAGAGAAGTAGGGTTTTTCTATGTTATTTTATTCTATTACAATACCCTAGCTCAAGAATGGCACCTCATAAGGAATTTAAGGGCAAAGTGGATTATCAAGAAAGAGCATTCTGTGATGATTTTTTAGAGCAGCTTGATAGATCTACTAAAGATTCATCCAAGGTAAAAGAGTTAGTGCCAAAAAAACCTCATTTTAAGATAGGTGATGGTTTGTATGATAAAAGAAATTGGATGAGGGATGCATATATTGGTATATCTAGTTTAGCTCTTTTCAAAGTAGGGTTTGGTCAGAGGATGATTTTTCCCCTAGCAGTAACATTTGGTAGTTTTATGTAGGGAAGCTAGTAGTCCCAAATGTTTTTATGGATGCTGGCGTCTTGCTTCAAGTAGCCAAAAATTATGACCCAGTCACTAGTACATTTGAACCAAAAAATTGACCAACATTTCCCACAAACCATTAAAATGGTTTTTCTTTGTCGGTTTATTGAAGAAAATTTTTTTATTTTTTTTTAATCCATGCCAGTGTTTGTCGGAATTACGATGAACATGGGAATATAACAATTTTTTTTTAAATTTCATTTTCATTGTGTTTCATTTTTTATTGGCCTTTTCGGTCTCAACATCCCTCCGGTTCAAGATCCAACACCACTAGCTTCCAATAGAAGCAGTTTAAGGACCACTAGTAGCAGATTTTATTGGTAATGGATATGGATTCAACAAAAGCAATTCATTCTCCAGATCAGGACCTAGAAGCATAGACAATAGACCTAGTAGCAGAAGCTCGAGCAGAACCAGTTGATCCACCTTAAGGACTATCCATCCATAGTTGTTCCAAAATCATATCAAGATGGAGAATTAATGTGTTGCAGAGCAGAGGCCAAAAGGACTAGGACATCTAGTTTTATTGTGTAGAGCGAAAGCTAGAAGTACTAGGGCTCCAGACGTCACCAGTTTGAAGGAAAGAAACAAATTTTAACAAATCTTTTGAATTTACTTGAGAGTGTCTGAAACCTTTTTAACAAATTCTTATCCTTTCTTGTGCCCATTAAATGCCATCTCTATGTCAAAAAATCAATATTCTTTGTCCAGGATTCCATGTTTTGCATGCTCGTCTATTTGAGGCCCGCACTGGTGTATGCTATCAAATATTGATTCACCCCGCTGCCAATATTTGATTCATTTATTCATGTCATATTTGGGGCATATGAATTTTGTGTGTATGTGTGTGTCTTGAGGCTGGGGATGAGATGGATAGGGAGGAGAAAAGTAAAATTTAAAATATGTTTCAGTAACTAGAAATGATTTCTTATTTTCTACAACAACTTCTAAGCATTTGTTGATTGGCACACCCTAACTCATCTGAAGCATACAATGTTACAAATGTTTTGAGGATTATCTAATATTTATATCAAGAAATAGTTGGTGTCCATATCATATAAAAAACACAAAATTTGATTATACAAATATTAACATGGGAGTGGAGGGTCATTGGGTACAGATCTTTAACCTTTTTCGGGGACAATTTTTTTCCATTTTATGAACCATAGTCCAATAATTTGGAAAATAATCTATAGGACCCTCCATGTATTCTCAAAATCCATCCTTGAAATGTTTAAAGAGTGAGGGTCCACAACCTTGGAACTCGAGGAAGTGAGAGCAATCTTACATTATTTGCTTGGCATTTATGGCTAAGTGCAAGTTTTTCTTAGTAGCTTAATTAGTGCAAATGACCTTCTTTGCCTTTGAAACAATAATAAATTGGAGGCTCAAACCTGCTAGAGAAGAAGGTTATCAAAGCTATCTAAAAGATGGTTTAGATTAATAAATTGAAGTGTCAAATCTGCCCTCTTTCCATCACATCATCTGTTTTAAAAACTTGACCCTTTTAGCCTTCGAGGAGAGCTTAAGATAGTGACTTGACAAATGATTAGTGGTAAAAAAGAGTCTACACTAGAAGATGATTACTTCAAATCTAGTTGTTGCTTCCATGAATGATTACCCACCACAATCCTAATTTATTTAGTGAGTCCTTTGGAAAAATGACAAGAATTCATGTGTAGGTATGTTAACATTTTGATTTATTTGTTGCCAAATGACTCACAATAGAATATGCAGGATTGTTGTTGCAAGTTGTCCAAATCTGATTTTGATTCCTTAGAATCACTCTAGGCAGCTCTAAAAATGATGTGCTAGGGCATCAGAAACCAAAGTCCATCCACTGAAACACACCTTACTGGATAGGGGGAGCCTGTACGTCTATTTGAAACTAGGGACACTCAAGGGTTTAAATCCTCAAGCCAGAATATTTCAACAAAAATAGAGAAAAGTCTGATCACATAATGAGCTCCATGAGAACCTTTCTATGTTATATAATGACTCCCGAAACAATGATTTAATCTCAACTATGGACTCCAAATAAAACCCTAAAACATGAGCCAATATGTTTCTTATTTTCCAACACCACCTTGACCTTTTTGGCACATGTTTAGTTAAGATCACTTAAAGTACACATCTCTTAAGTCATAAAACTCAAAAGGGAAAAATATTGTGTCTTTAGGCTAAAAGTCACTCAATTTGCATAAAAAGATGTACCCACAACTTAACATCACTTAAGTTGCATAAAAAGATGTGCTCACAACTTAAGAATAGAATAGGGAACAAGCCAAAGACTACACTTACGCAATGATTTCTAAGTCTCTTCCTCTTGGGTAATTCAAGGAAAGGACAGCCAATGTATAATTAATATTTATGGCCTCCAAACCTTATAAGGAAATGAAACTCTGAAAATGATGTTGATGGAGGGTGCTGCCCTTAATACCACAAACACATAACAGAAACAGAGAAGCAACAAAAATTTGCAAGAACATAAAATGGACTTCTTATTATCTCCACAAATGCGGAATTACAAACTTTCAGAATTACAATATGCAAAGCCACATGGGCATTCCCCTTACAATATTCTGTAGGACAAAGCCTCAAATTATTACCCAGATCTACCCAGAACTATCCCGAACTGCCTAAGACAACACTATGGGCCTTCTTAATATAGGAAATTTCCACCGCCCAAGAAGGTTCCAGAAATTTAGCCCTTAGGGCCGACCAAACTTAGAATTATTTTATTTTTTTTCAACTTAGTACATCAAATTCGGCTCAAAATAACTTTTGAAACCTGAAAATTTTGAAGGAAAATTAT
>MU227768.1:668776-683087 GCA_018584345.1 Thuja plicata
AGCCCTTAGGGCCGACCAAACTTAGAATTATTTTATTTTTTTTCAACTTAGTACATCAAAGTCGGCTCAAAATAACTTTTGAAACCCGAAAATTTTGAAGGAAAATTATTTTCTGCTATTTTAGGTGGCCCAACTTCCAAAGACCATAAGTCATCACCAGTTGACTCGATTGACTATTATAACCCCATTTCGGAAACGCCACGAAGCGCTCTACAACATCTTGATATGCAAGCATCATCAAGCCCAAGTTTCGACCTCATCCGGGGCCTCTCAAGCCTTCAAAACTGAGCTTGAAGTTTCTGTACCCTGTTTTCAATACCAAAAATTTTCAATATCTTCAAAACTAGACCTGATCTAGCCATGAAACTTTACTGGCAAACTGATATGACTGAGATGAACCTCCACATGAAAAATCAGAACATTCTGAGATCGTATGGCCAACTTACTAAAAATAGCAAGTTTCCATAAATAGCAGCTCTGCACAAGGTAGCCCTTATTGAAAAGAAACAGAAATATTTTTTGGGTGATGCAAGATTGCCCTTACACCCAGGATGCTCCTGCATCAGATGTGCTAGGACTTCAAAGGCCAAAGCCCTTCCATAGAACACACCCTTCTGACTACGGGGAGTTAACGTCTCCTCGAAACCAGGTATACTCAAGGGTTTCAAGCTTCAAGCCAAATTTTGGCTAATATAGTATTAGAGAAGAAACATGAAGTATGTACTTATGAATCATTTGTTTTAGATTTTGTATGTGATGATGCATCTTTTAATATTTTTATAACTATTACTTTAAATATTAGGATGCCTTTTATAACATTTTTATCTTTCTGTGTATTATCTCATATGTTTAAATTTAGCTTTATATATAGATATTTATACAAATATCTAAAATAGATTTATATGTAATCTACTACATTTCAAATTTGTAATATTTATGGCATTCTTGTTTATCATATGCGTGATATGTGTTTTGAATTTGATTCCTATTATCAGGCCTCAAATATGTATATATTTATGATTTTTGTACAAAGGTACCCAAACCACCAAATTTTTAGTTGAACTACACCATCATACCTATAGTAGATTCCAATTCTAATTTGACAACTTAGATGCTCAAGATAGGTGGAATGGACAATGATTCCATAAAAAAACTTATAAGAATTACTCAATGAAAGATAATTTGAGATTGAGTGAATTTGGAGGGGACGTCCAAGTAACCTGTGTGAATCAGTCATATAGCGGGGGACAATAGATATGAAAATTTTTCTAATAATGAAGAAAACAAACAATCTAATTGTGATATGATTTGGTCCTGGTAAATATACATATACAAGAGCCCATCTCATCATGACTATGTGATAGAGGAAATGATATGAGTTGTCAAGTCTTTGTGTGCATTATATGTATAACTCCCCACCCATTTTTAGTACCCATTTTGATAGGATACAATGCACATGAGATGATATTGCATGTGTGGCATAATCAATGTGTGTTTGTGTATAGTTTTGTAGTAATATTTTAAAAACTTGTTGACTTTTCAAGCTCTTTATTTTCTATATCTTACTGTTAATTTTGCTTTCAATTTAAAGTTTGCAAGCTTTACCTTATTGTGATTGTTCTCTAAATATTATCACCCATAATTTATGGATAATGGCTTGAATGCAAGTGTGAATTTCAAGTTGAAGTTTATGACTGTAGGTGGGAAAATAATTAAGCTAACAATTTGGGACACAAGTTGTTGTTTACTACAAAAATATTACCCACTATCATACCAGTAGCAGGAGTTTTCTTGATCAGCATTTAATTGATCCTCATACATATTTTATTGTTTCATAAGTTACAAACATAGTTTCTAGATGAGGATTGATTGTCAGAGGATCGATCATAAATAAGAAGAAAAAATACTGATTTCAAAGGGCTATAACAATGATATTCATTAGTTAGAGAAATAACAATGAATATATATAGAAAAATAGATAATATAGAACCATAACATCAAATGTATAAGACAATAACATAAAATGTATAAGACAATGCTAAGAGAAGGAGTCGGGAATGAAGGAATCAGTACAATATAGAGTAAAAGTTTTGTAGCAGTATAAATTCAGTCACAATAATATCCAAATAATTTTTGATAAAGACACATGAAGTTGAAAGAGTAATAGTAGATCATCAAGAGGAATGTGAAAATGCTTAACAAAGAGAGGAATGTTTTCCAATGATAGCACACATCTAAGATATTATAGTCCAAGATTATAAATAGTGATCTTGGATGGTAATGGACAATGGTTTCACAAAAAAGTGCTGATATCAAAAGATAAGGATAGAGATGCTAAAGTCTTGTGAACACAAAGCAAGATAAATGACAAGAGAAAGATACAAGACATTGCCATGACAACTAGCGAAACAAACAATGTAAATAGAGAATATTTTCAAGAGTGATATGACATCAAATGCACAATAACATGACTATCCTAGAGAAATGATAAGATCCCTCATAACAGTCAGATCTTTTAGCAGTAAACAATTAACTACAAAACCTAAAGTAATGGTCAACAACATCTAAAGAAACAATCATGATGTGAAATGATATTTATAATTTCAATGATCAAAATCATGAACAACAATATAGAATAATGCAACAAATTCTTTTTCATAGAAAATTTCACTATCATAATAGCCACAAGAGGTTGTGGAGACAGTTACAAGTATATAGAGGTTCACATCCATGGATTCCAAGAACAACTAAGCAGGGATTGAAAATTTCATTCAATGTTGAAATTAGTGAGCAAGCGGAGGCATACTTCCATATTTGGAAACAAAAGCTATAGGCTTTGGAGGGCCACGTATTTATGTTTTAAATGACTCACAAGTTTCTTTTCAAAATGGTCATCTTCAAGAGACCATTATTACAAGGACGGTCACTTGGTATTTAGCTATATATTTTGAATGTATGGAAAAGAAGGGGAAATTTTTTTGCTTATTTAATGTTTTGATAGATATTAATGCAAGTTATTTGAAGGGCTTTACGGAGATCATAAAATTTGTGTTAAGGTTAATTGATGGTATACTCTTCTTACATTGAATATGTCATTGTTTGGATATCTTATTTGATATCTATTGGGTAGTTTAAAAAAATACTTGTGTACATTGATCTAGATGATTTATCTTTGAACAAGTAGTACAATAATTTTTTAATGCTATGAATTTTATTGGTGTGGTGTAGAATCTTGAATCTTGAATTCTATATAGAATCTTGGTGTGGTGTTAAACTTTTTATTTTTCCTTAATGAGTAGACCTAATTCTCTACCTTGATTTCCTTTATAACATTTAATCTCAAAATGTCCTTAATTTTATCCTTTTTTATTGATGTACCTTTAATGGCAAATGAGGATTCTTCCACATAGTTACTAAGAACTAAGTTCTGATCTGACTTGCTATCTTGGTTGTTCAATTGCTTCTGATTACTTCAATTGATGACTCTATTCTAGCATTAGATTAGAAAGCCATTTAAGACTTCCTCTCTAACCTTCTATTTTTATTGCACTCATTAGAAAGTAGTTCATTTGCTTCAACTTTGTTTTCCAAATATTAGTGTCCAGATGAGTTGTCTAGGCTACTTCCACCTGAACTAAGAAATCTTAGTATTGTGGAAACCCTACAAAATCTAAAAATTGTGTTATCCTCAATTAAGGAAGTTTACTACTTCCCAACTTCATTTTCAGCAATCCAATTCTCTTCTCCCATGAAAACCATAAAAAATAATTAAGAATCAAAGAAGCATCATTAGAAACTTTAAAAAAATTAGAGGAACATCGTTAGAAACTTTTTGAACAAAGTACCACAACATAACACCATATTTGAGCTGGGATATCCACAAGTTGGGGTTAAAAACCTAGTTAGTAGAGACAACTTCTCTTCTACTTGAATGTATTACTCATAAGAAAGGACAATACAACACACAGTTGTCATCTCTAGCTTTTCCTCATGAAATCTAACCTCACATTCAAGAAATGAAGAGACACGAACTTTCCTTTCCTTATCCTTTGAATTCAAAATGGAAATAAGTAAGGCTTATTTCTCAAGTTGATATTTGTTTTAGGATTGACTAGTTTGTAGGAGTCACTAAAGCCTTTTCCAAGGATTGACACTTCCTATGGCTTTGTTTTACCATGAAGGGATCCTTTTGACAAGTATATGCCTGGTATAGGATATTCTCTGTTATGGGATTTGGTGAAGTTGATAGACTCTCCTAGATAGATAATAATAATAGAGGAGAAGATAGTGTGTGTTTTGGTTAGATGAAGGGAAAAAGACTAAGAACAGGTTTAACAATAACCATGCCATGTATGGATTTCCTTTGTCCAATCTCCCATGTTGCCATGAATGCTTGCCTAAACACAAGGTCATGGACAAGGAGTCGTAGATCACTATCCTCAACTGCTTTTCTTTAACATCTAATCTTAAGGAATCCAAGCTGTACCATATATATTGCAGTTATATTTCATATGCATAAAATGAATTCCCTATGGTTCATATGGCGATTGTAAAGATTCTATTAATTTATAAATTTTTTGAGGGGTGTTTTAATATATAATAGTCAAGAAACAAAACCAGAGAGATGTTGAAGTTCCTTAGTGTAGCTGAGAGATGTAGTTGTGTATGCATAAATTCCCTTGGGTGATGTAAAACTGCCCATGTCCAGTTGTTACCGACAGTCAGCTTGACTATTCTCTTAGGTCTCTTGCATAGACCTTATAGGGTATTGTTTCACCCCAGCTTGAGGAAGTCACTAAGATATTCACCTCAAGTGCCCTAGACCAGGTTTACACCATAAAGCTACTTTTTCATGCAATAGAACCCATTTGGATAGGTTCATTTCCCAAGCTAAACCGATGGGTTCAACCTGAAGAACACGACAACACACACTGCACACGAAATCCATTAAATATGTTCTTTCTTATTCACAAGAACTAGAATATTACAGGATGATATGATCTATGTATGTTTCCTTCTCTAATCTATCTATATCCCTCTCTCTCTATCTATTAAATCTTTTCAACTATATAAACATCCATCAAAATATCTCCAAAATATCTGATACTCATGGACAACTTCAACCACCCTATAAAGGCGGCCAAACTGATCAATAAATGACCCTTCCAGAATAGGAATAGGTTTCCATGATCCTTTAAAGAAAAAATGACACATAGAGAGTCATTGCAAATGACCCAGCTAGTCACAAATGTCACATCCCACATTTCCTGGGTCGTTAATCGACATTACCGAGCACCAGAGTTGACTTTTCTGAACAGAAGAAACATTGTCAGTTTCCAACCCCAACAACAAACAAAGACACTGCCCATCAACACCAAAGAGTATCACTGATGAACACCTCCAAAAAGCATCGCCAATGAACAAAAACCAACAAGCATCGCCGACAAACAGAAACCAACAAGAATCGCCAATGAACAAAAACCAACAAGCATCGCCGACGAATAGAAACCATCGGCCATTGTCGACAAGCAACACCGACGGATAGTAGTTTGACTTCTCACTTAGAAATTTTCCTAACTTTAGGTGCTCCTACACCATTGGATACATCTGCACAATTTCTCGATGTTGTTTTATTAGAGACAAGGTACTATCATAAGTATAACTATCACCCACATCATGTAAAAAATTAATACCTTGTACATAGGCCTTGAACTTGAGCTTGTCCTTCTAATTCACTACCAAATCATATTATTCTTATTGTCTTTAGGAATCAACCATGAAACAATAGATGCCTCTTCTACTAAGCACATTTTGAGTGTCATTACCATTCTGACCATTATCCTTCTCTTCATCATTTTCAAATGATCACCAATACCATCACCATTCAAGATAACATTTGAGTTAAAGCTATACTTATCATTGGTGCTAATTGTGTTTTTATTTACTTGCACATTAGGACACTCATAAAATGGAGTCACTAGGGCTCTTTCACATCTCCTAGAAAGTGGGTTGGAAAGTGATAGTATTTGAGTTATTTGAGAAAGTTATTCATTACAGAGGAACATCCTGCAGTATTTCATTGTATATATTTAATTTGAACTTGAGGTTGATCAATATTTGATTGGTTTGAATGAATTTTTTTATTTTATTTTTGTCTATCTTAATCTTTATTTGAATGTGATTGGCTGAAATGAATGATTTAATTTTAAAACATCATCATGAACCTAACATTAAAATAAGTCTATTTTTTATGTCTGTTAAGTTTGCCCTTCAAATTTTATAGTTGGAATGTTCAATCTTTTTATCTAAGCTATATGTGTGTGATATGACATGTTTTCTTGTTTGATTGCATATTATCATATAATATTTGGTATTAATTATTTATTTAGTGATTTAAAACTTGCTACACAAAATATAGTACTTTCATCTTATCTTTCAGAATAAGAAACATCAAACACCCAAAATGCAAAATCAAGTGGTCAGACTGGTGATTGCAGTCAATACATTTTACTTCAACATTATATTGTTTTCCAAATATTGGTGTTGTTTTGTCCTCAGTTAAACAATTTCACTACTTCCCAACTTAATTTTCATAATGCCCCCTCTGGTCTCTTTTCACTGCCATGTCGGTAAGAAAGTAAAAATTTGATTTCTTAGGAATTAAGAATATAGAAGAAAACCCATGAAAATGAATACAATATACTTGGGCCTAGCTGAATGTTTGGAAAAAATACATGGCATCTTCGTCATTCCTAATTCCTTACTTCTAAATGGTAAACTCATCTCTCTAGATAATATGCTCAAATCACTTTTGGTTCATCTTGTACAGTCCATTGGAGGATATAACTAAAGATTGATTAGCTTGTTAGGAAACTAAAGATTGTGTTGCTCACAACTTCCCAAAATAATTTTCAAAATTTGAATATAGCTAAAGATTGATCCCTTCTCTCTTGTGATGAGTAACCCATTTCTCTCACCTTATGATCTCAACCCATTTCTCTTCCCTCGCGATCTCTTGTAAACATTAATGGATATACACTCTATAAGTGTACCTATAAATTCCACAATTAATGGACATTCATTATGTAAGTGAGCTTCTATTATACATGTAAGATGTCAGACTACTTAGCACATCTTATTGTCTTATATTTTGTGTTCAATTCTCTACCCAGTCTTCAACGTATGTAATTTGGAGAACCAATTTGTCTTCAATGTCCACATAAATCGATGTTTCTTGCTTTGAGCATATGCAATCTGGAAATTGATGTTTCTTGTTTTGTACATGTAAATCTCCCATCTGTTAGAAACAAAGTAGACATTTTTGAAAAATATTTTGGACATGTTAGATTTCAAGACTTTTCATTTATGACTAGCATTTACTATTGAACTTTGATGTGGAAATCATTAACAAAATTTATTGTATCTTGATTCAAAGAATGCATGCACAATTATACATGTAAATTAGGAATTATAGTTCACTGAGATTAATCTGCAAAACTCACATATGCCTGAGAAATAAATGTGAAGAAACACAAAAATATGAATAAAGCCCAAATCTCTACGATTTCTATTTGACAGTTAACTGGAGTGCTTACTGCATCAAGAGAAGAGAACAATTCTATCTCCACAGTTAATGAACATTCGATCTTTGAGTGAACCCAAAAATTCCAAAATTAATGGGCAATTCATTCTCTAAGTGAGATTCTATAGTACATGTAAGGTATCAGATTACATAGCACACCTTATTGTCATGTATTTTGTGTCCAATCATCAATGTCCATATTTCAATGTTCTGCCACCCAGTTTTATATCATCATCATAAGCCTTTACTAAGCATGCTTTATTGTCTTGTATTTTTTATTTAATATCAAGATTAAACCAAATTTTGTATATATCATCGTGACCCTGCCATAAAAATAAGTCTTTTTAAAATCTTGTTAAGTTTTCCCTTCAAATTTTACAGTCAGATCTTTCAATCTTTTGATCTGTAATATTGCATAATTTCTTGGTATCACTTAAAATCTGTCACACAAACTTTAGTGCTTTCATCTTATGTTTTAGAACAAGCAACATCAAACACCCAAAATTCTAAATTGATCCAGTCAGAATGGTGAATTTATAAACTAGTTCATTTTCATCAACATTGCTTTCCAAATATTAGGACTTCAACCTGTACTAAAAGTAATTGTAATTGTATTTTGTATTTTGTAGTTTATTTCATATGATTGGGATTTCTATTGGTTGAGTGTATGTTTCATGTATGATTGAGTAGTTTGTAATGTGTATTACAGTTGGTGGGCAGAGAGACTGACAAAGTAATAGCTCTAATTTGGGTAGGAAACAGACAACTAATGTTATGAAAGAAATGACAACTGTAATGGTCTTGAACATTGAGTGTAGAATGCACAGGCAAGTGACTCTCAAAAGCCACTCCAAAATTTATCCCTGCTTCTTAGAAAATAAAATTATTTAGAATGATAAGAAACCAATGATATGTATTTAATGTATGCATAGTTGCTAAGGATCTTATAGTTTTAAAAAACAGTGTCGATTAGTCAATGCTAAGTCTTTACACATTAAGCCCTTCTTTATCAAATATCTCATAGCCTTCATCGCCCATTTGCAAGTTTATTTTTAGCTTTAGCATTTTTAGACAATAATTTGATAGATAATTACTCTAGATGCTTAGTTGTGATGGGTGTTTTTATATCAGACATGTATATATATAATTTATTAGATATAGTATATACTTATCTCTTTATAATAAAGATAGTATATTTGGAAACCCTATTATTAGAGATAAATGTAATGCTTAAGTTGTGAGTTTAGTTCAAGACGTAAAATATCTTTATGTAAAATGAAAAATGTTTATGTTCTTATTTTTCTTATGAATTTTATCCTTATAAAGAAATTATTATCCTAATGAATTTTTTAAATTGATTTGAAAAACTTTCTTATAATTAGTAGTTAAGTAAAAAATTGAATCTAAATTCAAAACAAGGACACAATGAAATAGAATCGAATAGTATCACACACCTTGTATTTACATCAGGAGTTGTGGAGCGTGGGTTTATAAATACCATCAATATTTGACAAATACATTTTATGCATATCTTGTTAGCACTTCCACATTTTGCGTGTTGGTTCCCATTCCTTCTAATATCTTCATTATGTGTTTCTTCCCATTTAAATTTTCTATTTTATTCACTACCCTTTTCTTTGACTCCACCTTTGGTCCTTATTAATGTTTCTAAATTCTGCAAGTTCTGAAGTATTGTATTCCATACAACTTTACTAGAATCACTTATATCATACAGGATTCCATAGTTTTCAGAAGCTACAAGAATGTAGGGAGTCCACACACTATATTTAGGCATCCATATTTAACATATGTGCCCATTAATTTCATTTGTTTGAAAGCTTCTCGAACCCTAATTTCCAAATCCATCCTCTGCGTATCTTGCAATAATATTAGCAAATATAATACTTGATAAAAAAACTCTTATTATTTATGCTTCGGTGAGTGTCCATTCATTGTTCCAAAGTTTCCATTGTGCCTTGATGGATGTCTATAACTGTTTAGCGGCTCTGATAATAAATTCCACCAACATCAAATTTTAAAAATTCCTACTTTTTAAAAAATAATAATCTTTTGTCTAATCATTAAAAATAAACAAAAATTTATGAATCTAATAATAACAAAGATGAAAACATATATGTAAAAGGTTCTCTAAAGAAAAGGAAATCAAAAGGGTGGATAGTAATTGTTACATGAACATCATTTCTTTGCATGTGTATGATTTCAAAAGAGTGGATAGTAATTGTTACATGAACATGATTTATTTGCATGTGTATGAGTGTTTTGGACCAGACCTTCAAAGCTTAATGGATTAATTATCCATATTTTTCAAAGATTTTAAATACATCACTGTGCCATTATCAAACCATTATTTTCTATTATTGAGTTCTCGCTCTTAGGTATTTCAATGACACTTTATTTGATGAAGAGTTTTAGTTTTAGTAAGAAATGGTGATCATATGATTATCTAAACCAAGTTTGATTACTCTATATATTTTATTTTTTTATTTTCTCACTATTTTGTACCTTTTTATCCCTTATATAGGAATGCGCTCATCTCAGGTTAACAATTTCTGCAAATAAATCTTCTCAACTTGTTGGGTTAAGGTGTGTATTCTTAAATTTACGTCTTTTTTTCCATTGCAGTTTACCTTTGTCCCTCTCATTTTGCTAAGCATAAATGTCAAATAAATGTATTATGTTTCAAGAATTTTTAATACATCTTGTATGAAAATCATGTCATGGTTAGCGATTACTATTACAAGATATTTTTGCATGTCTTTACATTTTGCATGGTTAATCTAGCCAATTTAATATAGATTAAGAACTACGTGCTACTTGTTTACTATCTTTAGATATATATTCCTTGCTATAATTTAAATATTTTGTTTCTACTTCTAATCACATATAGCTTGCCACCCTGGTTTGAGAAAAGTGGTAATATAGATTGTAGGCTAGTTTTTACGATATACTCTCGTACATTCCCTGACATCCCCCATTACCATGATTGTTGTATTTCAACAAATTCTAGCATATTAGTGTAGTTGTCATTCTAAGTTTTGAAATTATTATGAGACTCAATTATCTGAGGCTTCCAAAATGGCAGGGGATTTTATCATTTTCCAATCCTATTGGCTTTAGGAATGGTAGGGGAGCCTTTTCTTACATGGAATAGAAATATATATTTGAGGTGTTACGAAGCGGGGATAATTTAAATTAAACCCAAATATAAGAGATAAGTATCATGACATGGTAAAAGCCTATCCAAATATTGGTCATTATATGTGATTGGTAATGTCAGATAGCTTTATATTGTAAAGCAAGGCAACTAAAAAATATTGCATCACCTACCTACAAGTTGTTGACGAAATCCAATGCAATGTTGTGATTGTTCACCACATCCCAATAGCTAGCTAAAATTTCCAATTATATGACTAAAATAATGGCAAAAAATTAATTGAATAATGATTTCATGGGTTTAGGGTCTCTTCCTTATAATTAGAGTGCTTTTATATGTTTTTATGATATAGATGACAAGAATTGCATAAGCGGTGTTCTTTGTTGCATAAAGTTAAGAGTGGGAAATGCTTTGTTGTAGGGGGTGTATGGAGATCATGAGTTGATAATGGAATTTATGGTTGTAGGTATTTCTTAAATGCTAAGTGTACTTTTAGGGATTTCTTAACCTAATGTCCCTATTATTAGTGCTTATTCCCAAGTTGTGGGATTTTTCTAGGGTTCTTTGTAATCTCTAGCCACAAGTGCAAACTTGTGATTTGTAATTACATAATGCCCTCAAATTGACACTCCTACTTGTCTTGTGTCTGACTTATGTGGATATTCACCACCAAACCTTTCTCAAAACAGTCACCTTATCTCCAACAATGTCTAAGTGGATAAGTCAAAGTGGATATTTTATATTTTGATTTTGATTTTATTTTCTTAGCATTCCTTTCAAATATGAATAGCATTCCTATCAAATATGAATCATGATTAGAATAAATGTACAATTCTTTGCAGTAAAAATCTATTTAATGGATTTACGCTTGATTTTATACAAGATAGTACTAATGCTACTATGTTTATATTTGATGGATTACAACATTAATATCTTAATTCAAAGTATGGGAGACAATTTTTTGGTATAATTATAGCCTAAATATTTTCTAGTGAAGAAAGACCATGTTTGACAATATGAACCCAGAACAAAATAAGGAGACAATTGCTAGATTGTGGGCTAATTTTTTTCTTTTTAAAAGGTGATGGAAAATGTTATTATCCCTGCCAAAATTGCTAGGGCTTAAATACTCAAAGATTTCTAGTTAAAATAGCTGAGAAACATTGTAGAGAGCACAGTCACATTGAAGGGGGGCATGATTTTCATCTATAAGTATTTGAATATATTATTTTAACAATTTATATACATAAGAAATTAATTGATGATGAGATCATGGTCATGGTTAATTTAATGTCATCATTTTGATATAGGTTAACCACCCTGGGTTACATGTTATGGACCATAACAATCTGGAGAATGTGAATTTCCAAGTGGAGGAACATGGAGGTGTGAATATCCAATGAGAAGATAATGATTCCATGGAAGAAGATTATCCTGAGATAGAGAACACAATTGAAGATGATGGTATTATTATAGCTGATCATGTGCCAAATAATATCATTGAAGATGATAGTACTGGCGCAGCTGATCAGGATGATGAAGATGACCTTGATTTACCTATACTTGAGAAGGCATATGAGCCCGTATACAAAGGCTCCCAAACAAATATTTTCTCCATTGTATTATTGTTGGTGAACTTCAAGGTTTTGAATGGTTTGTCTAATGTAGCAATGTTACTAATGTTAAGGTATGTCATATATGTCATCTTTTTCACCTATTTTAGTCATAATTTCCTTATTGTTAACAAAGGGTGAATCATGTATGCTAATTATATCTTTTGTCATGGGTTGATAGGTGAGTGTTTGTTACCACCTGTTAGAATAGTCCCAAAGAATAACTGAGAGGGGGGGTGAATCAGTTATCAGTTACTTAAGTCCTTTTTACTTCTTTAACTTTAGTATACAACAAAGTAAATGCATAATCAGATAACACAGTACTCAACTCACAATTTAATTATGGGCAAACCAAATGGTAAAACCCCGGTGGGAATTAGCACCCACAATAAATTATACTTGTTTGTAGTAATCCCTGTTAGAAGATATTTCAACCCTGTTAGGAGTTGTACAATACAATGCAATAAGTATAGTGACCTGATTAAGGGATGGACCTTGTTAGGAGTCTTTTATAAATAACCCTGTTAGGGGTGGTGGACTCACTGTCCAAAAGCTCACTGCTTGATGGTGAAGGCTACAACCTTCTAAATAACAGATATGCACTATATCTGATGATGAACTATAGGGTAGACCTACTATCTTGATTAGTTTCAGTGTATTACAATCTTTCACTTCTTCACATAGACCCTTGATGAATGAACCAACTCTAATAATCTGCTCTATACATCTTTCTTCACATTTCGTATCATTCACACTTAGCATATCACAATTGAGATAATATAAGTATCTTCTCCAAATTAGAAGGTCATGTTGGCTCTTAGAAACACTTCATCAATATCTTAGTTGGCTTAACTAAGCACACAAACAATATTAAGTCTGCGCAAGTCAATGCTGAACAGATGCGATGCCTCACTGAGTCGGCCACCAAATTAACCATAACTTTGCAATCATCTTGAAACATGTTTGGTGCCTTTGGATTTATATCATCAACTCATAATTAATCATGTATATACACATGCATATCCTGAAGATAGGCACAACTCATGAAACACGTTATATATGTCGGCCCTAAATCGTTATACTTCCAGAACTATAACTGCTAATAACATAATTGCATAACTTTACTAAAACATCATAGCTGGGTCTATAGGTATGAACATAACATAATAAACATGTCAAAAACATGTATTTATCCATGCAAGTCTTCATGTCATCATTCACATAAGTTCATACAGAATTACTAGTGTGTATTATATGTTGTCATCAATGACAAACATACAAACAATCAACTCTCAGAATCAAATCTCCAACAATCTCCCCCTTTGACATTGATGGAAACATATGATATCAAAAACATCCTCTATTCATGGTGTCCTCTTTCTTTTAAAATCGTCTCAATATCCTCATCAAATATTTCTCTAAACTACTGCAGTTTTTCTGTCTATATTTTTGTTCTATGTATATACTCCCCCAGAGTATATGCTCCCCCTTAGTACATAATCCTCCTTACTATATACTTCCCCTTTGAAATCAATGGAAAAGGGTGCCATATACTTTTTAGGTACAAGTACTACTCCAAAAGTAGAGTAGTCAACCATTCATCAGTCACTTAATGACTGATGTCTTTGGTGCTTCTTCTAAACAGACTTAGGAGAGGGAATTACTCCCAACTTCTCCCTGAGATACTCAAAAGTATCCTTTGATAAGGGCTTTGTGAAAATATCTACCAACTATTCTTTTGTGCTCACATATTCCAATTTCACTTCTTTGTCTGCAACCTTCTCTCTTAAGAAATGGTACTTGATCTCTATGAATTTTGTCTTTGTGTGCATGACAGGGTTCTTAGACATGTTGATAGTGCTAGTATTATCAAAATGAATAACAATAGGATAATCAACCTGAATGCCAAAGTCTTTAACCATCTGCTTGATCCAAACCATA
>MU227768.1:691177-707403 GCA_018584345.1 Thuja plicata
AATCTCTCTTTCATTTATATTGGGAATGAGGATAGGAGAGACATGTCCCTTCATGGGACATGCCTATTCATTATTATTTATAAGAAAGGACATACCTCTTCCAACTAATTATAATTTAATCAATCTTTTAATGTTTCATCAATCAATTATTAATTAATAATAATAATATAATAATTTAATATTAAATATTAAATGTCATATGATTAATAATAATATAACATATATATTATATTATTATTAATCAACATATATTGTATGTATTCTAATGATCATACGACTAAAGATACAAACATTAACACTAAGCTTCCAGGTACTTTAAAATTATTATTATTTATATTCTAACTTTAATTTACTTATTCATTACTCATTTTGGATTAATGATCCCATGATGTATTTATAGGGAACAATGTTTTTTTATGAAAATCTTAATGAAATCACACTGTCGGTATTCAGGCCCACCATACGTACTAGGTGGAACATCATATGTTAACTAACCCTATCCCACTACTTTGATTTCATATCTTTGCTATAATATTTTTCCTTCCATCTTTTATTGTACTATATTCAAGGTACACAACTTCGGTTAATTTTTCTAGCTAACAACTTGGTTTTTTCTTAAAAGGTGGAATTTAAAAGATAAAAAATTAAAAAATCAGCTCATAAAATCTTTAGAGGAGCTCTTTGGAAGTAACATCTTTGACAAAACCAAAGTTCTCCAGAGAGATTGCAAACATCTAAAGACTATGAGGGACGCATACATAAGGAATCTAGTGAACAACCCAAAGTACGAACGTCCTCCCGTGATTCCAAAGAAGCAGTGGAAGGAATTAATTTTGGATGAAAAGGAGAAAGCTCAAAGCCAAAAAGGAATTACACCAGTAAATGACAATAGAAGGTATGTGATAGTATTAAGTAGAATGTAATTATGCACTAATTAGTGATATTTATATTTATATGATCTAACATATTTTGAACTTTTCATAGACTGCAGGACACATCAAAGGCTACAAAGGCTAGAATAGAAAAGATTGGCCAACACAAACTTGGCTCTTTTGGTTATCTGAAACTTCAAGAAAGAATTGTAAGTAGCAGTAAATGAAATTTTGAATCAATTTTTTTATAAATTGCAAACAATTTTGTTTAATCAAACAATACCTGCAAAATTGATGATAGTAAGCCAAAAATGCAGGGCTCAAATTTTAATGTAGCACCCATGGAAGAAGATAGAAAGATTGGCTTAGAGGAAGGCTATAAAGCCATGGTTGAATGCCTATGCCAAAGCCAACATTCTACTGCATCGGTTCACACATAGGTAAGTAGGAAAAATGAAAATTATTTTAAATTGTATACTTGGGTGATAATCTATTTGATGTTTATTTAACCCCTTTAGCACATGACATTGCAATGCAGCCTTCTAATCCTAGCACATAACCTCCACATGACGAAGACCCTGATGTGCATAGTAGTGATGGAGATATTCATTTTCTATTGAAAATTAATTGTGTAATTTTTAATATAGGTTGACATTTTAAATTGAAATTGGTGTAACCTTTCTTATGTACATTTTATAGCATGCAGAATGTCATGGTGAACGAGTGGAGGATGATCTGAGTGTTCCCCATATTCAAGATGATGTGGCATTTTCAGGTAAAGAAAATCTATGTTATGTTATTTTAATATTTTTTGATCGGTTGTTATCTTCTTTTAATTAATGAAATACTTGTAACACTAATATAAAATGTAGTAAATCTAACCCATTTAGTTGTTTTGTAGTGGACCCCCCTTTAGCCCACCAGCATCCTCCTACACACATGAGGAGGCATTTATTGAGTTCACAAGAAGAAGAGGAGGGGAATGACAAAGATCTTGATGCTCTTCTTAGCCATTACATGCAAAAACCGAGGAAAAAAACAAAAAAGAAATTATTACAATAAACTTTTTTTGATAATATATTTACAGTGTCTTAATGAATGTAATTTTTTGCTACTAATTGTTGATGAATTTCCAATTGTTAATTAATTTTAGGTGTTATTGAATGTTATGTGATTATAATGATTGAATGTTATATTTCATAAATGGATGAATGAATGAATGTTAGATGTTAATGGGGAATTTAGAGTGATGTTGGGGGGTGGGGACAAATGAGCTTCCACCTTCACGTGGTTGGCCTTGTTAAGTAGAGAATATTAAACTATTCTTGAAACCAAGTGAAGCTCAACCTAAACTGATGCAGAGCCCTAGTCTACTATCCCCTTAAGGAACCCAACTCAACTCAAGGATTCTACAAGTGTCTTGGAACTCACTCAAGGAGTTAGTCTCAACTCAAGGGTCAAATAGAGTGCTCTAACTTTAGACAACCAACACCTCTGACATTTTGAACAAACTCACTTCCTCTAATCAATTATTCCAACTTCTCTTGACATCAAACATCATATAGACACCTAAAATTGACGAGGTGTCTCTTAATCATCCAAAACTGCAAATATCGGCCAATTGCCCTAAATCTCATCAAAATGCATCAGAATGGATCAAAATCATTCAAATGGAAATTTATCAAGGAAATTGGACAAAATAAAATTAAAATCAAAGGATTAAATAATCATGAAATCAAATAATCAAATTCAAGCCTAAAAGGGATCAATCGAATTATATAATTGATTTTAATCAAATAATTGTATAGTTTTAAATCAAAAATCAAATCCAACCCATTCACCCTCACATGGCTAATTTAATTAAATGATTAAATTAAATAAATCCTAATTTCTTTCAACTCAATTTGATCAACCAATGAGAATTGAGGATTTTGTCTTCTTGTCCCGCCCTTTGAGGACAACCATTTAAATGGTCCCCCATTTGAAACCATTTGAGGGACCAAACTCAACCAAGGATTAACCCATGGTTAATTCACTCTACCCCCTACCCTTGGGAATTTTCTATAAATACAAGCCATTTTTAATGCATTTCATATCCTAGAAAATTAGAATGCAAAGCATTCTCATTATAGGTAATTTGATAGCAATTGAGCAATATCTTGAGAAATTTGGGAGATTTTATCTTTTATGAGAGCATTTGAATCCATTTTGTATCATCTTTGAGAGAATTGAGCTAGATTTAGGCATTTTATCTTTAAATTTCTCATTCTAGGATTGTCCTTGAGAGAGATTAAGGCTGAGAGCTCTCTTAACAAAGCTTAGATAGGGAACCATGAGATGTCAAGGATTTAATTACAATTCTTAGATTAAACTGTCATTTTCTTTCCATAGAACTATTGTTTAGAATCCTAATTTCATGAAGGTAAAATTTCTCACACACAAATGGCACCCACCGTGGGGCCTTAGGCCTCATTTTACTCATTTTTATCATATTTTTGTGTGTTTTGCTACACTTTGCTGTCACTTTGCAAGAAACAGGAGAAGAGTCACCTACAAAGATTCTGAAGCCGCATGTTAGTAGCAAAAGACCACCCGTGATCATTGTAGAGCCACGTGCTATCATAATTTGACCGCAATTTGCAAATTTTGTGCCACCTGCTTCTGTAAAGGGCCACCTATTAGCAGCGAAAGACCACCTGTGATCATTCCAAAGTCACATAGTAGCATTATTTGACCACAATTTGCACATTTTGTGCTGCCTGTGGTTTATCTTTAGCCACCTATGGATTTTCCAGAGCAGCTTTTTAGCTTTTAATTGTCACTTTCAAAGTTTTAAGTTCCACTTTCTAGCAGTTAAAAGTCATGTATTAACTGTTAAATACCACGTAGAAATTTTTGTTGTTTATCAAGTTTTAAGTGATTTGTTCATCTTTCTAACTCTCTGTATTTTTTATTTCTGTAGATGAAAAATCATCAGAAGTTACAGTAACCAGAGAAGAGAGTGAAAAGACCTATCAAAGAGGTAAGAGCACAAAATAAACTTTCTAAGGAAATTCATGCATCAAATATTTTAGGAAGTTTAAAAGAGGAAGAGAGTTTATATGATCATTATATCAAATTTTTCTTTTCTTACAAGAAGAAATTCCCTACTCTTTGATTAATTTTCATTTCTAGTTCTTTGAGCTTGATTGTTTGCAAAATTTGATTAAAAGAGCTTAGGAGTGATTTGTCATTTAGATTTGCAAGTTTTTCTTCACTTTTCTTTTGTTGTGTTGACTAATTTGTTGGAGGAGTCAGAGTGGGAATGATCGCCACTAGGTTAGTTGAAAAAAAAATCAAAATACATCAAAAATGTGTCTAGCCTTTGCTAGCTTTGAAAATAAGGTATTTTTCTAATCAAGCTTCCATTGCTTAAATTGTGGCAAATTTCTTTGAATCTAGCATAATTAGGAAAACCCCTATTATTATCTAAATTGAACAAGCATTAGGCATATGCTCTTCACTTTTTGAAGTGAATCAAAAATCCAAACGTGCAAATTCAATTTGGTAGAAAGAAAGGGATAAGAAATTGAACCACACACTTCATTTTTAAGAACCTCCTTGTCGAGAGGTTGAAAAAGAACAAATATTGGTTGAAGTGTTTGGAACAAAGGAAGACAATAGGGATATGCTCTTCACTCTTTGAGTGAATCAAATTCCCAAATTTGTTGGACAAAGTTCAATTTTCACTTTCCATGTATGCTAGATCAAAATAAAGCTTTAGAGGGCTTGCCTCCCAAGAATTCCTTTACAAAGGCGGTGAGAGGGAACGACACAAAGTGGGAGACAATCACTTTTGCCGCGATATCATCCAACCCACTATAAAAAAAATGCACTTTACCTTAATCAGAAAGTGACTAATTCTTGTGCAAGTCATCCTCACTTCCTCGAGTAGTCCTTCGGGATTGTGCAAAATCCTACTTCCGTGTGTGTGGGAAGCCCACAAGGGGGTAAAGGAACTTGACAAGAGTTAGAATGGAGGTGTGATTAAAACCTTGTTAAATAGTAAGCCTACCTTTTTAGAGCCATTGTTAAACGCCATATTTATTTGACTCTTAGGTAGTTTTCTTGGAAGAATTTCTGGTGCTATACCCGTAAATAAAACATCCGAGAACATACACTTTTAGTGTTGTTTTAGGGATATGGTGCAAATTTTATGTGTGTGTTGAGTTTGTACTTTATTTTCATGCAAGAATCTTCTGTAACAAGTCTGATCAAAATTATTAAACTTTTAAAAATTTGAAAATTTGAAAATTTCAACATTGATCAGCAAAGTGCTGCGTATAAAAAGTTCTGGGCCACTTATAAACAATTCTGGACTGCCCATACTTTTGAAACACCACCTGCAAATATTCATAAGTCGCGTAAGCCAATAAAAAGTGTCGCATGAAAACATTTGAAAACTGGCTATCAACAGGCAAACGCCGCCTGCAAACTGCAGAGTGTTGCGTACAACAATTCCAGTAACCGCGTATAAACATTTGAAATCCGCCTACACACAGGCAAGAGTTGCCCAGAAACAAAGAAGGCAAAATAGTGGATACTTCCTAGAGGTTTTAAAACAAGTTGTTCACAATTTTGGATACCCTTTTGGATGTTTTACCTTTGTGTAACTTCAAGTTGATCAAAATCTGCCATTATTGGCCCTTTTGAAAAATCATTCAAGGATTGATCAATTAAGTGAGATAAAAAAATCTAAGTCTTTATTCAATTTATATTAATGTCAGCTTTTACATGATCACATTACATTAAGGCTACCCTACAACCTGACGGATCTTATCTAAGGCAAGAGCATCCTTTTCTAGGTGATCCTTTTAGTTCTTCAAGACCTTTGCCAGAATCTATTAAGGAAACAAAGCCAACAATGTCTTTTCCATTTGGCCATATAGAACCCGATCAAATCAACCACGTCAACAAGGATATGAATAACAATGGAGGGGGAAATGTTGATCCTAACAACCAAGGATCAAATAAAAATACCAATGGAGGAGGTAATATTGAACCTAAAATTCAAGGGTTAAACAACAACAACCTTGGAGGAATTAACCTTGACAACCAAGGGTTAAATAATAACAATGGGGGTAACATTGACCCTAATGTTGAAGATGCCATTGATGAAAAGGTCAATGAAGCAATGCAAAGTCCCTTCTTCATGAATCTTATGGAAAAATACAAGGAAAAAGACAAGGAAAAGTACTTTATAGACCTAGCACAATTGGGTCTCAAACTTCCACATGACTACGATGTCAAAAAACTCAAACAAAAGGAAACTGAGGCTAACCCCATTGACATCATGAACAAGCAATTCCAACTATTTCAAATTCAATTGGACATGATGAAACAAATCAGGGTTCCTAAACCCTTTTCTATTGAAGCTTTGTGTCCTTTTCCCTTTAATAAGTCATTAATCATGGTTTTGTTCCCAACTAATGCTATCTTTCCTAAATATGACAAATATGAAGGAACAATTGATCCTCGAGATCACTTAAGGGAATTTTGTGCCTTAATTATAGAGTTCATGCATGACACAACTTACCTCATGAGGTTATTCCCTAGAAGTTTGGGAGGTATGGAAATGGAGTGGTTTTTGAAGTTACTCTCCGGCATTCGAACCTTTGAAGAATTGGCCTCTAAGTTTGTAAATCATTACTCTTATAATATCAAACATGAGATTACAATGCTTAATTTATGTAACACCAAGAAAAGAGAAGGAGAGGTATTCCTACTTTTCCTACAATGATGGAGAGCGGTATTTGATAGATACCCTTGAAGTATACCCAAAAAGGAGAAAATAGATATCTTTGTGAATAGCTTGAATCATGAAATGAACTATCAGTTAAGGCTACAATGTCCTAGGTCATTCCAAGACCTAATTGAGAATGGGGTTACAACGGAAGAGGTATTGTTCAAAAGTGGAGAGATTAAAAATTACAAGGATAACAAGAATAATAATAATAACAACAACAACAACAACAACAACAACAACAACAAAAATACCTCCAATACCAATCAAAATCACAATACCTCTAACAACAACCAGTTTTGGATGAGAAATAACAACAATAAAGGAGTGGTCAATGATGGAGTGGTAGAGGCAAATAATTTAAAGGCAACCCCTTTCAATCTTACCCAAAATTTAGTTCAAGCCAATAATGTGAATCAAGCATCTAAAGTGCCCTTTAATAACAACAACACTAATAACAACTTTGGGAATAATCAAGGGGCTTACAAGCCTAAACCTTTCTTTGCACCTACACCCAAAAGGACATTCACTAATTTGGGTGAACCATTGGAAAATGCATTAAGGACACTTATTGCAAATAAACTTATTGACCTACCAAGGGCTCAACCATATGAGCCTCAAATCAAGCCAAATTTGTGGAGTGAGAATAACCATTGTGAGTATCATAGAAATCAAGGACATAAGACAAATGATTGCATGCATCTCAAAAATGTGGTACAAGATCTCATGACAATAGTGTGATAAAAGTAGAAGGTCACATAGCTTTTAAGACTCCTTTCTATAATGATGAAAAAAGGAGAATCTTCCAACTCCAACAATGGGGGAAATAATGGGAACAATGCAAGAGGCAATAATAATGTTAACTTTGCACACACCTATGATAATACTATCAATTCTATATCCGGTCATGAGAGTACTATCAATGTTGTTGTGATCAAAGATCAACCTGAAGTGGAAATCTCTAATGCCATCAGAAGGGGGAAAGCCTCAAAGGTTACCCTACAAGGGGGTACTATTATTACTATTGGTCCCAAAAAACCAATTATTTTGGCTAAACAAAAACCACCTAAAACAAATCCTTATAGTTTGGTGGATCAATTACAAAAGACTCCAACACAAATATCAATTTTGGACTTGTTAAAATTATCTCCTAATCAAAAGGAGATCTTGGAAAAAGCTTTGGTAGAGACCACCATTCCTATAAACTTGGAGGAAGATAAAATTCAGAACATGGTAGGAAACCTCATAGCCCCTCATTGTCTTTCATTTTCAGAGCAAGATGATATGTCTATCACACATCCTCAAAACTTACCCTTGCACATATAAGTGTTAATCCAAAGGAATAGGGTCAAAAGAGGCCTCATAGAAGGGGGAGTTGGTCTTAATATTCGCACTTTAAACCTTTTCAATTCATTAGGGTTAACTGAATCTTCCATTGACCCTAAAAATCAAATCACCATTAAGGCTTATGATGAGGAGGAACGATCTTCAAAGGGTATGATTATTCTACCAATTCAAGTGGGACCTATCAAAAATAATACCATATGTAGGTCCTTGATATGAAATTGACTTACAATATCCTATTGGGAAGGCCATGGATACATGAAATGCAAGTGGTACCTTCTACCTATCACCAATGCATAAAATTTCCACACATGGGGGAAGAGATCATGATTGGGGGAGATTCAAACCCTTTTTAATATTGCAATGTTTTGAAGCCAATTCATGAACTATTCATACCTCATAATAGGGAAGGATTCATCCCTGATATTACCATGGAAAAAGATAAAGAGGAAAGTTCAAAATGAACATCAAATGTTACATCAACTTCTAACCCTATTCAAACTAACTCAATTACATCAACTAAGGGAAATGAAAAGATGAGTTATGAGGGTCCAAATTCAAATGATAATTCAGTCAAGACTTCAACATTGAGAATGGAAACTTTGAAACCCACTGTTGGTTGTATTCCTGGTTCTGGTCTATTTGCCAAAATTTTGTGATCCTCATGCTCTTTTCTTTCCTAAAGCTAGAAGTCTCTCAGTTCCTTGTAATATCCCTATTGAAATTTTTAGGGTCTTCAGGTCAAAATCCATGTGAAAATGCAAAACCTCAAAACCTTAGGTCCTGCTCTAATCCAAAATGACAAAAACCCTAAAGTGTTCATCATGTTTCTATTTTGGTGTTACCTTTTTGAAACAACTTAAGTCATGTTTTTTTTACCATAGTCGCCTAGTCACGTGATCCTAAAAGCATATTCTTTTTTATTATGAGACTTGGTGATTGACTTGTGTCAGGATGTCTCTCAAAGAAATACAATATTCCTTTTGTTTTATGAGACTTGGCGGATCCCTTTAGTCATGAAGTCTCCAAATAAAGAAACATGTCAGCAATTAGCAAAAGGGCCCACAAATGAGTCGCGGTGTCGCATGAATGATCCAGCAGTTAGTGAATTTTTACTATACTTGGCGATTGCTTCAGTCACATAGTCTCTAAATTGGCTTGTAGTTATGTAATAAGTATAAAGTTCATGTCACGTAGTCTCCAAAAGAGATGACAGTTAAGTGAAAGATGCCGAGACTTCGCAACTAACCGCATGCAATTTGGAATATAAGGCAGTCGGGTGGTCGCTAGATTAGGATGTTGAGTTAGTTTTTTATTCAGCAATTTAGAGACAAGCAATGGAAGGAGACACATGTCCAAATGTGAAAGGATTAAGAGGTTTGTCGTGTGGTCTCCCAAAGTTAAAAGATCATTTGGCGATTAGGAGACTAAGTATAAGGTCCTTTGTTGTCACGCAGTCTCCAAACAATTTAAAGGTATTAAGGAATACTTAGTAACTTAGTGGAGCCATCAGATGCAAAGATGAATAGATCAAAAAATGGTCACAAAGTCTCTAATTAAAATAGCCTTAAGGAAAAGGTACTTGCGACTTGGAGATAAGGGTTGGTCGCGCAGTCTCTGAAAGATTTGTCAACTAACATTTATACTCAGAGATTAGGCGACCAAGGTTAGTTGCAGGGTCTCATAAAGAAAAGTAACATTCAGCGACTTGGAGATAACTTTAAAAAATAAAGGTAACCGTCATTCATAGAGTCTCTGAATAAATTGTGAGTTAAGTCTTTCATCCAGCGACTTTGATTTCTTCAGTTGCGTGATCGCCAGAAATGAACCATGTTTAGCCAAGAAAAGAAAATAGCACAGTTGCTTGGTCTCCAGAAGAATTAAGGGTTATGAAGTTGGGTCAATGACAAGGAGAATTAAGGGTTATGAAGTTGAATCAGAAGACTACTCAATTGATTATCAAGTTTTGAATTTCTAGGAATAGTGCATAGAGAAGAGAAGTGAGTCTTGAGAGAAGATTTGCTTCAATATCGGTAAATAAAAGAGGATTGAAACAAAGAAAATATGATTAGATCAATTAGTGTGGCTTCTACCAGTGGCAGAAGTGATGATATAGATGATGATTCTAAGGGGAAAAGGAATTATTCTGATGAATTCCTGAAATTGCTACCAGGTTCTACACAGAACAAAAGGGCAAATGCAAATGTGTTGACTGATGATTACTGCGAGATTAGGGATTCTAACACTCCAGGATCAATAGGTTTTTCTCTTTTCAACTACTTCTATAACAATTTTGATAAGGCTATTCCAATAGAAAACCCTTGGACTTGTGGTCTAGCTAGGTTAATTGTCCTTGATGTCTATATAGATGTAGACTTGTTCTAAGGTCTTGCCAGTCACTATGATGTCCTGTCCAAGACAATTAAGAAAAATGATGGCACTGCCCTGCTTATCCTAAACAGAAACTCATTTATGCAAGCCTTTGGCTTATACAGTACCATGTCCACCAAAATTGATATTACTAGGCAAGAAGAGAGATATAGGTTAAAGCCTAGAATTGCTAGGGGACAATTGCAAAAACACATGCATAAGGAGGTTAGGAACCATCTTACTCCTATACCTGGGACAACACCCTATTTATTCAAGGACCTACATTTCTATATTAAATATATCACCTATGCCCTATGTAGAGTGCTAGGGATAGATGGAGGATCTGAGAAGATAAACACTGGAGTTTTGATGATGGTACTGGATTTACAAGAGGTGCATTCTAGTACTAGCTATGATTACATACAGTACATCATTGATAGAATGCATGAAGGTTTTGTAGCAACACAGAAGAAGATAAAGGATCCCAAAGAGAAAGAGCCTAGGTTCTTTCACTATTCCATCCTGATGCATCTGCTCTTACATTTTAACTTTGGGATCATGGATGTGAACAATTTGGATCCTCAAAGGATTTTTAAGAAAAAGCCTAATCCCATTCAGTTTTGGGTTAGGATTTAAAACTATACATCCAAGGATTGTGATTACTGTGCGTTTGAGAATTGGATTGTATATCTAATAATGCAGAGCATGGGCATTAGTAAGACCAGGCTCCCAATCAAGGTGCTACAACTACTGAGGCCTTGTGACTATGTAGATAAGTGGGAGGGAGATCATAACTAGGGAGACTTCTTTCTTGAAGAAAACTTTACCATGATCAGGGTATATGGATGTGTACATCCACCCCATATCTTTCCCTACCATGTGCCATCAAGAGTTGCTGCCATGGAATTCATCTGGCAGCTTTTATTGACAGATAATGAGAATTTTGCACCACATAGGAAGGGGACCTTAACCCCTAGGAAGTTCAAGATTTTCAATTTCACTATTGGCAAAGGTGCCATTGACATAGTCAGCCAGTGGTTGGAGAGCTACAGAATGGGGGCAGCCTCATATAGATATATTGATCCTGAGGGTTTCATGGTAGGAGTCAGAAAGATTTTAACCCCCACAATCCCTAATACAAATGTTCATTGTGCATGTATAGAAGAGGATGCAACAAGAAACCTTCTTGATGAAGATGAAATCAGAACAAAAGGGAGAGGATTCAAGAATTACTGAAGCTAGAAACACAAATAAAGAGAAATGGGTTGGCTTTTGGAGGCTTCTACCCTGATTTGCCCTATTTTGATAGAATCAAAGCCATGATTGATAATTTCTATGTGCTTTGTGAACAACTTGATAATGTTCTAGATAAGAAAGGAGCTTAGGAGCCTGATCATTCATAATAAGAATATGAAAGTGGTAGTGATGGTGACTATGCCCATCCACCTTAATATGATCAGCCTCAACAAGATGTTTCACAAGCACCATAGTTGTAGGGAGAAGAGGGCCATATTATTGACCTAACAGAGGTCTCCCAGCCTGATGATGTGGAGGAGCCTTCAGCCAAAAGGCAAAAAGTTGACATAGGCCAGTCTTCAATTGTTAGGAAAGAAAAGAAAAAGGATAAAGTAAGTGCCTTGGTTCTTGGGAATAGGTTATATGACCCTAACCTAAGAAAATTTATTAGAAAAGGAAAGAATAAACAACTAGATGTAGAGGAAAATATTGAGTTTCCTCTCAAGTCATGTATTGATGAAAGATTAATACATCAGCAACAATTTTTAAGTGATGATAGTTTCATCAAGACAAATGAATTTAAAGATTTTCTAAGATGGCATAAGAAGGAGAAAATAAGGGCTCAACTAAAGATTGATGGAGAAGAAATAGTCACAAATGAGGCCCTATTAGCCTTACAGGTATATGACCCTGATAGTGAGGATATCTCACCAAATGAGGCCAGGCAGATGGTATTAAATAGTGGCATATTTTTGGCTGAGGGCTGGGACTTGGCCTCAGCTTTTATCATTGATCAGATAAGGAAGCAGCCAGATTTGAAAATGGAAAATGAGGTGCAAATGGGAGACATGATAAAGGGTTTTGGGTATAGCCCAAATTCTCAGGCCTTTTCCATGTGGAGCCTTTGCCCAAAAGACCAGAAACCTCAGTTGGTAAACATCCAGGAGAATATGGTGGGTAATCAAATGGTTTGGTCAGTGTAGAATATAGGGGATCTAGAGATATCCCAGATTATGACACACTGGGCACACTTTAATGAGGACAAGACCAAGCAACTGTTTGATAAGTGTAGCATTTTTATAGAAGAGACCAATGCTTTGGCAAAAGACCAGGAGATGTGCCACATAAAGATACACCAAAAAAATTAGGTGATTGTTGAGCTAATGAAGCAATTAGAAGAAAATCCTGAAGTGGTGTATTTACCTTCACAACAACCTTTGCAAATTGAGGAGAAAGAAAAATTAGAGGAGGTGGTTGAAAAGGATGACATGGGAGAAAAGAAGAATGAGATAGCCTTGAATGCATTTAGGTGCATTTTGCAACATAGAATTGATATATTGAAGGATAAGACAGATGTCATCCTCAATGCATATAATGAGTTTCCCACCCTACACACAGAGATAACAAGGTACCTTTCTATATTAAACCCTTATTTCATTAATTGGTCTCCTAGGGTGTAACTATTTGAGAAACTTGCCTTTTTGCAGCCCCTAAGGTTAGATTTACCTAAGGTGGTGACAAAAGTAGGAGATGAGGTTAAGAAGGTTAATGTGACCTTGTCATTCTTCAAAGGCAAGTTGAACCAAGTAGAGGCTAAGTTGAGCTTTTTTTCTTCAGACTTTAATAGATTTGTTCCTCCCCTTAAAGGATAAGATGATCAGGTAAAGGCCTTAGAGGCCTGGAAGAATGAGTTTGATAGTAAGATGCCTAATAGTGAGGCATTTATTTCAGGATCTGATTTGGATTTAGAAGGCTTTAATAAGATTTTGGATGAGGCCTTTAGAGCTGAAACTGACATTAATAAATTTCTAGTGGATGTTAAGAGCATCACTAATGCCAGGTGGGAAAGGAAAAAGGCATAGGTACAAAGCACTTAGGACTTCAAGTGGCCAACTAAAGATGAGGTGACAACATGGGACCTGATGACTAGGCCCAAGAAGAAGAAGAAGAAGCCTAAAATTGAGGAGGAAGACCTTGATGAAGAGTAGAGGGGAACACTTGGTGCCTAATCATTAAGCACAGCGAGGTTATCTATTTATAGAGATGAGTGTAAGTTAGCCTATAATGGCGGTCACTCAGTCTTGTTGTGACTACCAAAAGCTATCCTGAAAACTATCAGAAAAAGGCACCATATTCCAGAAAAGACAGAGTATTAGACCTTTATCCCCTATTCTTGTCCTCCCACCGCTTCTAAATCCTTTTCTTTTGGCTTTTTTGTACTTTTAGGGTTAGGTTCCTTAAACCATCCGAGGCTTGTTGCATCTTGAGATAAAGGATTCCAAGATGGTTAAGGGCCTATATATAGGATCAAAATTGTAATTGAGAAAGAGGATGAAATATAATTGAAGATAGACTTTTAGATTTCAGTCTATGTTTTTTAGCTTTTTAGCTTTTATATGTACTTGAAGTAGAATATATAAATAAAAATATAGTGCAACTTTATTTTACATTGTTGTTGTCTCTTTATTTATTGTAGGCACTCTTTTATGTTTAATTTTTAAGGCATGTTAAACATATTAGCTATGAGGTATCTATTTAATTATTTGCAAGTTTCTTCTAAGGGGAGAATTAAACTTTGTGAGTAGTTTCAGAGAGTACTACAGTAATTAAGGATTTGACACAATATTGTAGAAGTGACAGGATAAGTTTGCAAGGCATTTTATCAGAGTTGTATGTAGGTTGTAAGGCATCCTATAGTATTCTTGTTTATATATCTCTGAGGATTTACATCTTTTGACACTATTTCCCAAGGATAGGCACTGTTCTAGAGTTTGTCAAGTGATTCATCATCATCCAAGCATTTAAAAAACTATTTAAATCAATCACTTTCAGAATATTTTGTAGAATCAATTGTGCTCTTGAGGATCATAGTTGAAATTTGTTGATTTCTTAAAGAGAAAATCAAATAGGTTATTCCTCCTAAATTCATAAGATTTATAAAAGGAAAGAAGAATGCAAGTCCATGTTATGTTGTTGTCTGCTATCATCAAAGTATTGATTTGGATTGTCAAGATTTTACTCAGAATAGTCATAGTTATCTGTATTGTTATATACATGTCCATTTAAAAAAGAAGCATTTAGCACATAAAGTATAATCCACTCTAAAGATACTATTAGGATAGTAATTAGTCATAGGTAAAACCTACCTAAGTTAGTGGATCTCAAAAAAGGAGGTGGTAATAGGTATCCCCAGTGTTATCAAGAACCTCATCAATTAGTGTTTTTTCTCTTGCTTGAGTCATAGTGTCAAAAGGCATTAGGGGTCATAGAGTTTTTTAAGATTTCAAGTATCTTTTAGAGGCCTAGCAAGAAAAAACCCTAACACCCACCAAGGAAGAAAGACAACAAGCTAAGAAAGATCATTATCAAAAGATGAGTGAGATGATGAACCAATTTGAGAAACAATGCAAAATTCACTCAAAAGGGGTAGGGGAATATTTTGTTTCCCTATTTGATTTACCTACATCTCCAAGGATACATGGGAAGCCATCCAAAGATCATCAACCCCACAAATGTAATTCTCATTTTGTGAGAGAATGTGATAAACAAGAAATGGAAATAGAGGATGATGAAGTATTGCAATGGCTTTATAAGGAGGAGGAAAACTCAGGTAATCCCATTGAAAGGGTGCAACATATCAACATCCAAACTGATCAATATGGTAAATGATTTGATATCATGAAGAAAATGGGATATAAGGGAAGAGGACCCTTAGGAGTTTGACATAGAGGGTTGTTAGAACCTATTTAACTAGTTTGGAGAGAAAAGGAAGAGAAAGTCGGCATAGGTTTTCAACATAAGGGAGAAAGTTCAAGTCCCATGCATGATTTTCGTGCACATATCCACATTGTAGGTTCCAAAAGTGAAGATGATTCTAGGGATTATGAGTGGGATTCCTTTTTTGAAGAATATTTTCATGACATAGAGGTTGATACCATTCACACTTATGCAACTCCTACTAAAGTTGAGAATCAAGAACATGTGACTCAAGGTTTGAATTCTACTCAAACATCAAGTGAACCTCAACAATATAATGTAGAACAAGCCCCTCCTTACACTCAATGGGTAGGTGAACCTTGGGTACCTTCATGGGTGGGAGGTTCTAACCTAGTGTTTAATCCACATGCTTTCTTTCCCATGGAAATCTTAGAGGACTCTAGTGAAGAGGATTTTGATCCTTCTTCCATGGACCATCTTGAAGAGGCACATGTCATAGACCTTGACAATAAAATGTATGAAACATCAAACAAATTCATGTCCCTAAATCCTTCAAATGATAATCCGTCCAATGAATCCTTGTCCTTAATGCACCCCAAACTTATTGATTGGGATCTTTCTAAGCCAAATGACTTACTATACTTCCCAAATGACAATGCAATGGCCTTATACCTAAATGCAGTTGAACCAAATTATTCCATCAATGAATTCACTCTAGACATGATGATAGGGGCAAGTGTTCAACCTCTTAATCCACAAAATCACAAGAAGAAATAAGAAAAAATGAGAAGGTCTAGTGGTGAAAACCACCATGTGGCAGTGCTAGACCCAAAAAAAGTAAAAATAAAGGATGTTTCCGAAGGTGAAAACCCAACTGTGGCACCTAAGGAAGAGAGGTTGGACAC
>MU227768.1:737706-749751 GCA_018584345.1 Thuja plicata
TCTTAGCATAATCTTGCATTGTATTGCATTCATCATGATAAATCCTTCATTCTTAGATTGGTCCATGGTTGTGAGACTCTCGTTCTGAGAGCAATTTCAAAAACCCCATCTAGATAGAAGGCAACAGTTCGAATCACGTAGGCAGATAAGATGAATAATCTCATATTCAGTCTTGTGTGTACCTGGTGAAGAAGGACTATGTTGAAGTGTGTGGTTGATTAACAAGGCCAAAATTAACACATACATATATATATGACCAATGATGACTCTGATGATTCTATGCATTTGATCTTTATGATGTGTATAATTATATGAGTACTGACACTGATGCTTGCAAGATGTGATGTTTTATGATTATGTATATGCAGGATGAGATGTTTAGATGTATGTTTATGCATTTGATGGATATATATATATATATATATATATATATATATATATAATGATAGACGCATTTAATATGTCATGAATGTTTTATTATGCAATGTATGTAAGTACAATGGCCCTAACGGAAATGCAGAGATGATATGAAAATGTAGGGATGAAATGGATGTAGTGGGACTCATGTTTTTGGTGTGTGCCAGCTTTAACTGATGAACTGAACAGGCAGACTGCAAAGGATCCGGAAAGGAAATTTAGCATGATGGAGGCTCAAAATGTTAGTGTGATGGCAAGGAGATTGGACAAAACAAGAATATACAAGGGAAAAACCAAATGACTAAATACAAGGAAGTATGTACAAAGGATCTCTAGCAAGATAAGATGCGATTAGATCATGTTGTTTGATGCGTGCGATAGGTTGGAACACCCAGGGAATAGGGATTTTGAAATGATATGGATGCAAAGGATGGAAGGAATGAGATTTTGATAGATAATGGAATGGTCCACTATGCGTGACACCTGTTTCCAAGTTTTCATCACCCATACTTGTCCAAGGTGCCTGATTGCCAAGTTTTCACCATTGGAAAAAAAATTTCTCTTTACTCTTTTTTTTTATTTTTTATTTCTTCTTAATGTTGTCCAAGAGCCTGTTTTCCAGGTTTTCATTGGGACAACCATTTTTTTAGCTTCTTTTTCTGCTTTTTATAGATTTTTTCAGGAACTAGAATATACTGCCATGTCCTCAGGCATAGAAGCATCTAAGGTGAATGTTGTTGATAGGATCATTCAAAGGATATCCTTCAAGAGTGGAGAGTTGATATGCTCTAGAACCGAAGCATGTAGTGATAATATAAGGGCCCTGCCAAGTAACTTTAAATTTTCCTTGTTTTTCATGATTTGTGCCCATCTTCAGATTCTCTTTAAGGACTAGATCACAGACCTGAAATTGCCATGGGTAAATCTTTTCGTTGTAATTTCTCTTAAGGTGATTTTGGTACACAATCAAGTGATCATATTCCTGTTGGCATTTCTTGTCTAACAGATCCAATTGCATAAGGTGTGCCACACCATAGTCTTCATCTGTAATCATATCCTTGATTGATACATGCAATGATGGTATTTCAACCTCTATGGGTAGGACAACTTCAGCACCATAGACTATGGACTATGGAATGGTGCATGTAGGGGTGCAATGTGAAGTACAATATGCCCAGAGAGCAGGATTAATATGGAGATGCCAATCATGACCAGTTTCATTGAAAACTTTCTTGAATATCTTGAGAATGGTTTTATTAGTTTCCTCACCTTGGTCGTTACCTTGAGGAAAATATGGACTGGAAAAGTAGTGATGGATATGCAGGTGAGCTCACAGATTGTCAATGTGTTGATTTTCAAATGGTGTTCCATGATCTGTGAAGATAATGGAGGAGATGCCAAAATGGAAGACAATGTGGTAGAGGATGAACTTTGAGATTTGTACGCCAGTAGTAAGGGTAAGTGGAATTTCCTCAACCCACTTTGTATAATATTTTGTTTCTATGATTATGTACTTGTGTCCTCTAGATGAGAGGAGAGCGATCTTACCAATGAGGTCTTGACCCCAATGGGAGAAGGGCTAAGGTAGCACAATAGGATAGAGGTCTTGTACAGGAGTATGGATCATATTGGAATGTTGTTGACATGGTAAGAACTTCTTGACAAACTCATAGGCATCGTGCTCCATTATGGGCTTGTAGTATCCTGTTCATAACAATTATTTTTCTAGGACCATACCACTTGTGTGGGAACCATAGATCCCAGCATGTACCTCATGTAAAGCTTGGTCAGCCTCATTTTCATCTAAACATCTAGAGAGTACATTGGGATAGCCTCGACGATAAAGGGTATTGGCTAAAATGGTGTAGCAAAAATCTCTTCGAATAAGGTTTTAGTGTTGGGTTGAGGTGAGATGAGGAGATATGATACCATTTTGTAGGTAAGCATGGGTATCATGGTACCATGGGGACTGGGGACCAACCAAGACACATACGCAATTTGATTCATCATTCTCATAAGTGAGAGCATGGATTTTATCAACTAAGAATTTGTACTGTGCAGAGTCATGGGGGATCTCCAAAAGAGAGCCAATTGTAGCCATTGCGTCAGTAGCCTTGTTTTGCAGTCATCACACTTGTGTTATTTGCAAATGAAGAAAATGTTCTTTCATTTTGTCAACCATCTCCTTATATGGGATCATCTTATCATCTTTTGTTTGATACTCATCCAAGACTTGTTTGATGATGAGTTGGGAATCACTGAAGATATGTATATCTGTGATGTTCCATTCTATAGCCATGCATAGCCCTATGACTAGTGCCTCATATTCTGCAATGTTATTCATGTAGGAGAATCCCAATTTGAATGACATAGGGATGTAGTCACCTTGAGGTATGATGAAAAGTATTCCTTCCCTTGCACCACAAACTGTGTAGGATCCATCAAAATAAAGTTTCCAGGGAGGTTTCTCTTATACCATGCACAAATGGTCATTTGTATATTTTTTAGTCAAAGAATATGTGTCCACCAATGGTGCCTCTGCTAGCTGATCGGTGATGACTTTCCCTTTAATGTCTTTTTTGTCTACGTATTGAATGTCAAAATTGCTTAGCAACATGACCCATTTTTCCATTCGACCAGTGAGAGTAGTCTTAGATAATAGATATTTGAGTGGGTCCACTTTTGAAATGAGCTTGATTGTATGACTGAGCATATAGTGGAAAATTTTTTAAGTGGAAAAAACCACTGCCAGTCATGCTTTTTCCATAGGGGAATAATTGATTTCATAACCCACTAAAGTCTGACTAATGTAATAAATGGCTCTTTCCTTTCCTTCATCATCCAATTGAGCAAGGAGTGCCCCCAATGTTGTTGTAGTAGCAAAAATATATAGGATGAGTGATTGGCCTGATACATGTGGTACCAAGATGGGTGGATTTTCCATATATTCCTTGATCTTTTTGAAGCTTCTTTGACACAAAGGATCCCATTTAAAATTGTTATCTTTTCATAGGAGATGGGTAAATGGTTGGCACTTGTCTACTAATTGAGAGATAAAACAACACAAAAATTATAATTTTCCTTGTAGGTTGTGCAATTGCTGGAGTGTTCTTGGTGGAGGCTTTTCCATGATAGCTTGTACATTTTTTAGATCTATTTCAATGCCTCTTCTAGATACAATGAATCCAAGGAGATTTCCAAATGTGAATCTGAAAACATACTTCTTGGGATTTAGCATTAGGAAATAATGTCCAAGATGATCAAATATGCACTCTAGAACATCTAGGTAGTCTGCCCTTTTGATAGATTTAGCCAATATATCATCCACATAGTCTTCAAGAATCTTATGGATCATGTCGTGGAAGATGGTTGTCGTAGCGCATTGATAAGTTACCCCTGCATTCTTCAAGCCAAAAGGCATCATATTATAGCAGAAGGTACCCCATAGGGTTGTGAATGCTATCTTATGCTAATATTCTTCTGTGATACGGATCTGGTTATATCCTAAAAAACCATCTATGAGAGACAACATCTCATGTCTAGTGGTAAGATCTATGATCATGTCAATATTGGGCAAGGGGAAATCATCCTTGGGACATACCTTGTTAAGATCCCAAACATCTATGCAAATTTTGATTGATTTGTTAGGCTTAGATACTGGCACCATGTTAGAGATCCATTTGGAGTAATCAATGGCGCGGATGATTTTAGTGTACAAGAGCTTTTTCAATTCCTCTTTCACTAGTAATGCAACTTTTGGATGCATTTTGTGAAGTTTTTGTTTTACTGGCTTAACATTTGGATCCACAACTAGATGGTGTACCACTAGGTCTGGGTCTAATCTAGGCATATGAGAAAAAGACCAAGAAAATTTATCAATGGATTCCTCTAGGAGAGCCACGAGAGTAGTTCCTTCTCCTTCAGTCAGAGATGCTACAATGTATGTGATGGTGAGATTTTCTTATGTGCCTAGGTTGACAGGCTTTGTTTCTTTAATGAGTATTGATGACTTCTCAGGTCTGTAATCATGGATAAGAGGAAGAGGAGGGTCTTCATCCTCTAGTTCCTCAGAGAGGTTTTCACCAGTCGATACGCCCTTTGTTTTTACTTTTTTGCGATCAGATAGTGCCCCAGAGGGTTTTTCACTAGGGGATCAATTTTTTTCTTTTTTATTTTTGTTTTCTATTTCATTTTTGCAGTTGAAGGCCTCCTCTTCCCCAAAGTATGCCTTTGGATCCAGTTTGTACATATATGTCAATTCGCGCCCCCTTTCAGGTTCTTATTTTGTAGCTCCTATGAATCTTAGGACCGCTTCTTCGCTTTGGAACTTGTCAATGTGTATGAGACTTGATCGGTCCCAATCAATGAGCTTGGGATGGATAAGGGGTGGGTCAATGAATTTGATGGCTAGTTGATAGAGGATAGAATTTCCCAGGAAGGTTTCATCATCAAGGACATCGTCATAGGCTTTTACAATCTTCTCTTTAGGGACATGTTCGATTTCAATGATTTCACCCAGGATATTATCATAGGCATAGATGTTTTTGTTGGTGCCCAAATCGTGGCAAAGTCCATACCAAGACCTAGGTGCTTTTCTTGTTTGGTGGGCACATAAGGCTCTTTCATTCCAGGCTCTTTGCAACCTAAGCCACCTCCTTGATAGTTCCATTTTTCTGTAGCCAACTTGTGAGTTGAAGGGTATTTGCTTTTAAATTAATTGAGAAAACCCTTGTCTGGTGGTCATGGTGGGTCCTTATAAATCCACTAGTTGATATTTGGTTTCATCTCCTAGCCATTCAAAATTTCATGGGAGATAAAAGTGGTAGGGCCCAATTTTTTTGTCTGTGGCTTTCTCTAGTTTGTTATGTTCTCATCTAGTCTCCCTTGGGTATGTGGATCATCTGGCAATGCACCCACTGTGAAGGCGCCAGATAGGTTGTAATATCCACAACATTTTTTTTTGATCTTGACCATTGAAAGGGTGGAGGAAAGGATGGTTTTTAGATCTAAATGGGTTTAAGAGGAACTGGAGATAGAGGTTCCAATGTCAATCTTGGGACAGTGATTGGAATGTGGGAAAGAGTCTTCCAATGCACGGTAGTATGCAAAGGGTCGGGGGTTTGCGCAAATGGTGATTTTAGTGCCGTTATGTGGAAATTATATGCACTGATAGTAGGTGGATGGGACAGCTTGTATGGAATGAATCCAAGGGCTTCCAAGGAGGATGTTAAATGGGAGGTCAAGATCAACAACATGACATCATATTTTGCATCACAGGGCCCAGCTGAATGGGCAAGGAAATAGTTCCTTCTAATGTTCTTTCTAGATTTTCATATGCCTTGATTGTGATAACATTATTCATTATGTCTGCTTCAGTACATCCCAATTATTTAATGAACTTTAAGGTACATAAATTAAGGGTCGAACCATTATCTATCATGACCCATTTTATTGCAAAGTCATTGACCAAGATGATGATACAGAGGGGGAGATTGTGGTCTATTTCAACTTGGGGCATGTCAATTGGCTTGAAAGAGACTCCACAAGAGGTGGATAGGTGGCCCACAAGGTTCTAGAATTGCACGGGATCAATGTCGCTGGGGACATGGGATTCTTGTAGGGCTTTGTTGAGGATCTCCTAGTGGATGGGTGAAGTGCCAAGAAGCTCCAAGATGGAAAGTTTGGGCATGGGTATTCCCTAGTTGTTCCATTAAATTTTATTGTCCTCCAGATGGAGGAGCATCACTAGCACCTGTGACAATTATTCTTCCTCAGCGAGTGGTAACCGCACAATGGTTGTCCACACCCTTGATATGGATGACGTTAACCAAGGGTTCAGCTTGGGAGATACAACTGATGATTGGTAGGGCCTTTGCTAGTTTCATGTTGAGGAAACACATTTTGGTAGATTTGTAGATTGGAGTTTGGCGAGGGTTGAGTTGGTGCATCGACAGTGATCTCCTCTTTGTCTATAAGATCTTGAATATAATGTTTAAATTTTATGCACTTTGTAGTTGTGTGTCCCTTAACACGGTGATATTTGTAATACTCATTATCCCTACACCATGCAGGTTTGGGTGTCAATTTGTCAAAAGGTTATGTGTGTGGGTACACAATTAAATTGGCCTTAGCCATCTTCTAAACTAAAACGTCTATAGATTCACCCACCGGGGTGAATGTGCACTTTGGGATGTTTTGAGCACGACGTTTATTTTTTCCCCAAGGGACAGATATAGAATTGGTTTGATTAATAGGATTTTGGAAATTAGTTTGAAAATTTTCCCCCAGAGTGCATTGTTGGGTAGTAGTAGGCTAGTACACAAATTGTTGCTAATAGGTAGGTTGTTTTTGTTGATACATAGGTTGTCGTTGATACGTAGGTTGTTGTTGATAAGAAGGCATCAGTTGTTGGTATGTAGGAGTGGGTACGTTAGGTCTAGAGATGACAATTTGCACCCTATATTGGCACATAATGCCCGCAAGAACTCCCACAATGATAATATCTAACTACCATATACTCCCTCCTATGAGCTCATAGGCCTATCATGTCCGCATGAACTCCCATAATGATAATCAGGAGCTTATGAACTCATCAATGTGTACGACGCTCGGTTGGTCCCAGTCAATGAGCTCAGGATGGACAAGGGGAAGGTCAATGAAGTTGATGGCTAGTTTATGGAGGAAAAAATTTACCAAGAAGGTTTCATCATTGAGTAAATCATCATAGGCTTTTACAATCTTCTCTTCAAGGACATGTTTGACTTCAATTTCCACATGAACTACCACATACTCCCACAATGATTGATCACAATTCTCACCACTGTCCTACCCTTTAGACATTTCACTCTATCTTGTTCTCCTAATCCAAACTCTGACTCTTGGGATACCAACCTCCAAGAAACTATTAGGCTTTTCCCATACTCAATCCCAACTCCTAATACACTAATATCTTCAATATTACCAACCAAGACCCACTAACAATACCTCATTGTCTAATTAATAGAGTCAGACATCTCTTCAAAATAGTTAAGATTTTTCCCACGCCTTGGTCCCACAGCCTTCTCCACAACTCTTGGCATCTCTTAGTCTCACTAACATACTTCTTTCACCCCTCATGACATTCATCTCACATTCTTGTATGGTAAAAACCCTCAGCTTACTCTTATCTCTGTCTATTATCATAGAGATAGTTACAGTCCCATCCTACTATACCAAAGCTCATGCAAATTGTTGCATGGCATCCTACAATTCCAGGATGTTTTTTAACATGTCCTTCCCCATCCTCCTATCCAATATGGAGTTAGACAATACGTGGAATAGAAAATAAAATACATTTTTCTATTATCGGGTACCCTAGATGAGGGTTTAAACCAGTTTTGGTTCAAAACATGATTTCCTTGCCTATGGTCAACCAAATGAAACAATATAAAAACCAAAATAATCTTAGTTCAATGTAGTAACATTCCCAATCAAAGAGATCTTAAAAATAGCAGCATTTAGACCCAAGAAAACATGATTAAAGATGGCTATAACAGGGAACAAAACATGGAATGCACTGGAAACATAATTTTTTATTCATTAAAATATTAAATACATAAATCTCTCTCCTTATGATCAGGCCTACATATCCTTTAAAAGGTCTCTCCATCTCCCAAATGACCAACCAACTCCTAGAACTATCCCAAACTGACTATAACTAACTATTATCATATTATGACTAATATCATGTTGTTGAGTTGACAACTAAGTTCTCAATTTCAAAAAATTATTTCTTCCCACTTATTTCTTCTTAATAATTCTAATCCCTTACATTCTTTTGGCCTTCTCAATTTCCTTTAATCATATTTTTTCCCCTTTAACCCCTTTAAGACTCTAAACCATCAAATCATTACATAGTGACCCTTCTAGGGCCTATTGCCTCATGTTGGCAATTTGAAACCAATCAACCTATCTTGACTCAAATTACATCACATAGGCACTAATGGCCACAAATATAATGATTTAAGACCTTATAGGCCTTTTTAGTCGTCATGTCCCTTTGGATCATCAAGTGACCCATGGTTTTCCTTTGAACCTCCCGGTGCTCTTACACCATATATGATGTGAAATAACACTAGATGCTTATCATTAAGACAAAATGGTTTAAGATTTTGGAGTATCTATATAGCTAGATATATGAACCCTTAAAATTAGGTAAAACTCCTTTCTGGCCTAGATGGAATGATTTACAAGCTCAGGTAATTAAGTATGGGCATCATGTACAAAAAATAGATAGCTTTTATAGCCATGGGTTTTCTTTTTGGGTTCATTTTTTAAACCAAAGCTTTCAGAATGGGCTTGAAGGATTTGTTGAAGATATTTTTAAGAGATCCCATCCAATCTTATGGATAGAAGCATCCCTTACATATGATGCCAAAACTTCTAGACAGTTTGTTAAAACACCTTTACATGATACCTTCTTAAACCTTTTGAACAACCCAAGAAATTGGTCTATCACATCTTATGAAGCAAGGTGTTAGAATAATTTTGAATTTATTTATGAAGAGAGGATAAAACTAGAGTTTTGATGAGAACAAATATTCATGACACAAAAACACTTAAATATAGAAATAGAAAACAAAAACCCTAGAGCCTTTAGATATATGAACCCTTAGAATTAGGCCAGACTCCTTCCTGGCCCAGATGCAATGATTCACAAACTCAGATAACAATGCACCATACAAAGGCTTCTCTCTTATGTAAATCACTTGTTCACTTGGCAGAAGTTTTCCACTATTGAAAATTGTGGATAGCTCCATGATCTACATTTATAACTTTTCATACCTATTGATATGAGTTTTATTCCACTACAACATCCAAAACTAAGTGCTCAATATTCTGAATGGATTACCAAACACATACCCTTTGCTTGAGGCTAGTGGGATGGAGCCTTGGGATGTTGACCTTCTTGGTTGGGGCTTCAATAATGGAGGTGAGTGCTTTGGTTTTTTAGTTCTTATTCTATTGTAGGTGTGAATCTTTAGGTTCACGTGGATTTGTTGTCTTGGCATTTATGAATCTATATAAAGTTGTGATATTATTTTCTTTCTTTCTATTGATTGAGTTTTTCATCTTTAGAGGTGTAAAGTTTTTTCCATGCATTCAAGGTACTGGATCTAATTTCTCTTTCATTTGATCAGAAGAAGTTAAATCATATAATGTGCCTACAAAATGGGAACTCCTTTACAAGGTAATTATTCCAGTCAATATTCAAATTATTTAGTTTTGCTAAGGTTTCTTTTCTAGACTAGCTATTTGTAGCAATATACACGTGTATATTGAAGTTAATGTCTAATTGACTTGTACTTTGCATTTGTCCACTCATCTAAACATATAATTTGAGTAGTTTAATTTAGGAATATAAGATATAAGTAAATTGCAAATGAAATAAATTTTAAAGATAAATGGGGTTTTAAATCTTATGCCCAACAATAGTTCCTGTGAACTGAGATGGTTATGTCAAATGATTACATTTTTATGTTGTTTCTTATTAGGTAAGAAAATCTGAAAAAAAAAAAAAAAAAAAAAGAGAGAAAAACTAAAATCAAGATACAATGATATGGAATTGTGAACCGGTCATCCATCGACAATGTAATATGTGGAAAAACCTTATAAAAGGTACCTAAATCCTAGAGGCTTTTGGGGTAGGCCAACCGGTATAAGACTATGATAAATTACTACTATGTTGAACTTTGTTAAATTATTTTGACGACTTAAATAATTATACATAATCATTTTAGTGTATGATTTTAAGTCTAGATCACTATTTTGGAAGGTTGGACATGATTAATAGAGTAAGTCAGAAGAATAGGTATAATATAAGTATGAATAATGATTATCATCTCTTGCTTGTTAGTTGATTAACAAAGGATGTTCATTGTCATGATCTTATGTAGTCCTAGACCCATGTAGCCAATTTTTAATTAAAAATAATCATTATGAAATAAGAAAATTACTTCTAGCCATATGGATGCCTTTTTTCAAAACAAGGTAATTAAAATTAATAGATACTATGAATGATAAAAGGCTATCAATATGTCACAACCCTCACTATAGGATCATATTTATAATTCTTACAAGTTAAATTACTCATTTTCCAAGATATCATGAGAGGAATCAATCCTCAAATTTTGTTTTATGTAAACCTTCTTAAAGGTTTAGTTTATTGAATTCTACATTGAGTTACATATTTCAACATTCCTTTCATAGGTAATCCTTCTATATCCTTGGTGATTTTCTTGTACCTTCCATAGCAAAATATTTAACTCATTAATTTATTTTTTCTAGACATAACCACCAAGACCACTCGTAGCACTTGAAAATTTTATTGTTGCTTGCACACATTCTATAGATAAAAAATTGCAAAAGGTAATGCTTTTCAATTTATACTTAATTTCATTTTATTATACAATACTGAATATTTTCAACATCCACTTTTCTATGACCTACTGATTACTGCAATTTTTTTTCTTATGACTCATTCTTTGTTCTACTACTATACCAACTGTGGGAAAATATGTTGCTATAGAAACAAGTTGAAGTTCTATTACCTGATAAAAGCATTCTCAAGCGAGATATTACCATATAGCATAAGCATCAAAAAGAGCACAAGGAAAGGGCACAAGAATTAAAAAATCTAAAGAAACTTCTATCTCACTATCACAAACAACTTAAGACAATGGAAAAACACTCTAAATGTATTGGATTGGATAGGATGAGAGGAAGATAAGAGGAATTAAATAGAATGGAATTGGAAGATAATATGATTGGAGGATAAGATGGATTGAATGGAAGAGGAAGGGATTCACATGATGAATTGTTTATGATATCCACTTAATAAATTGCATGATGACCATGATACCTAAACTTGCACAGTGAACAAACACATTAGATAAAACAATGAATTCTCTTATTTGTTCCTCTTATTTTTTGCATTAATTCATAGTTGATTAGATGCATTATGAGAGTAGGTTGTGTATAAGATGATGATTTATAGATAAAGATTTGTGACCTTGAGATTTCACACAACCTCTTTTATCTCCTTGCAAGTTCTCTAGATGCTTGGGTACCTTCAGCTAAGGATGAAGATGTGGATACTTTGTTCAACTGAGATTCATCATTCTAGGCAATGGCAGATCTCATCTCTTTGCTTATACTTCATTCATTTATACACATTTTTATCTTTTGTTGTATATTTCTAGTTACTTCCACGACTTGTGTGGGATTTGTACCATACTATTTGTGAATAAAAATAAATTTTAATGTAAATAGTTATATGTTTTTCCATTGTAATACATTTGCATGAACATAGTGTGTTATTATTTATCAACATTTTTATTTCAGTAATAACACTTAATTTGAAACCAAATGTGTACCTTAGATTTTAGTTGTAAACACATAACCAGTGATGAAACCAAGTAATGACTCTATTTTGTTAGTGTTTTCTCTATTTGGTTGTCTTTATCAAGTGTTTGGTCATGGTTAAAGGGTCTAGAACTTGGTTATTAAGTATTTTATGATGTTTAGCTAAACTTGATATCATGGTTATGAACTTATCCTTTAAACTCCCCTTTTGATGACAAAAACTCC
>MU227768.1:772397-783464 GCA_018584345.1 Thuja plicata
AAATTGTTTCATAACACAATGTTCCTAAAATATCATTAACACATAGTTGGCATCACTACTCAAAGAGAAATATACATCAAACACTTACGTGGAGATGAGAGAGATTGGACTACTAACTTCAATCAGAGTCATTAGTAGAGAATAAAAGTCTCAAACTTCCAACAAGCATAATCAGGTTTTATGAGGGTTGGAGGGGCATTACAATTTGTTTCTTTGAACCATTATTGGTGTATAGCTAGGGTTAAAAAAAAAAATTTAAAACATGTCGTCACTTTTTTGACTTTTGTCACATTCACAGTCAATGAGAAACCTATATAAATGATGAATTGATCGACTAATTGTCATCTCTATTTTGATGACTTCCCATAGTGTTTTTACGACTTCCTCATCATTTATATAGCATTTATGTCATTCTTTTTCAACTTTGGCATCGTAGGTTCATTGTACAAGTGACGGACGGTGAAAAGGGGTTAGGGTGAAAGGCACACACAATACCTCACATAGATTCCTTTTTCTGACCTTTTGGTCATCTATTTTATGACAACTATGCCAATCATCATAAGTTTCAAAAAAATAACTTCCACGACACTTTTGGTCGTTTGATCTACATTTGACAGTCGCAAAATCGACCTATGATCGTTGAAAATTAAGCTAAATTTTATTAGTAAGTGGCTAGGATGGTAAGAGATATAGATGTCAACCCTTTGATAAGCATCACTACTGATGAGATCTGTGAGGTTTTTCATCTGAATGAGCCCTCTGCTCAGTTGGAAGAAATAAATTTTGAAACTTTCACAAAGGTATATAAGGCCCAAAGGGATTATCTCAGAAGTAGACCCTTGAAGGAGTATTTTGATAGAATTGGAGGACTAAGTGTAGTAGAACCTAATACTCTAGAGCTAATTAAGTTGGATTGTTTTAATATGAGGGAAAAAGGTATGTACTAGTCCTTATGTCAGATATTTGGAGAAGATGTAGAGACAGTAATGCCAATCCACTACATGTTTATGATGGTTCAGGAACTTCACCCTCATCTGGCTATCATTTATGACTTTGCACCTTTTGTTGCTGACCCAATTCACAATGGTTTGGTTTTAATTAAAAAATAAAAAGTGGACAAACCATTTGGATGGTATTCAACACTAATGCACATGTTTCTATACAAAGGTGCAGATTATTTTGAGAGAGAAATGGAATTGATGAAGGTGAAAGATGGGGAAGAGATTTTAGTCCAATTGTGGAGCTTAGATTTGTCTTGGGATAGGGCAGATGCCAGTTTTGTTTCTTTTGATAGATGTTTTGCTTCAAGGCTTAGAGCCTTATTGTTTCTTGAAAATCCAAGGATCCCAAAGGCTTTGTTGTCTTTCATAAGACCAAAGCAATATGCTAAGGACATTAAAATTATGCATAATTGGGGAGATATCATCTTGTATCTTGTTCCAACTATTTTTAGAGTATATGGTTTCAAAGGAACTCCATATTTACTTCCATACCAAGTTTCTTTAAAGATTGGTTTTTCTGAGATTATCAAACAAATTGGTGGTTTGCAAGAGAATGCATTGACTAGGAAGAACATGGGTTCTATCTTTCCCAATGTTACTATTGCCCACCACTTTATTATTACCAAGGGTGGATGGGTACACATGGATAAGGTTTTGAAACCTTATAAACTAGAAACATCAGTGGCAAGGTGTGTTGACCCTGAGGGCTTTCTTAGTGATATGTTTAAAAGGAAGACTCGGTGCATAGCCATGGATCACCAATTCCACTTTCTCGAGGACATCATTAGAAATGAATTCACATTACAAGAACATGAAATTAAGAAGGAAAAATGGCTAGTGTACCAGAAGACTCTTGACTTTGTACAACATTTTGATAGAAATTATGATCCATTGAGGGATTTCAAGCCCTTTGAAAGGAAGATTAAGGGTCTGATGAAAAATTTTGGAGACATTATGTAGACTCTGAATTAGAAAAAGGATGTTGTCATCAAGTTAGAGCCTAACAAAGCTAAAAGTATTTTAAGCAAGCCAGATTTTGCTAGACTTGTACCACCTGGGGGATATGTTTTCAACCAGAGATTAGGATATACAGTGGTGATGCCCAGGAGAGATACATCCCAGAAGTAGTAAAATACAACATATGCCTTCTTCCTCTAAAAGGATTGAAGAGCAAACACATGTTGGGGAGCTTTCCATTTCACAGGGAAAGAGGCCTATAGATGTTGATCCTGAGTCTCAACCTTCTCCAAAGAGGCAGAGGATGGAAGAAAGTATACAAAAAAGTGGAGGTGTGTATTCACCCTCTCAATCCCCACTACATGTTGATTAACATGTAGTAGAAGAGCAATTGCTATAGATGGGAAGTGTGGGGCATATTTGTGTCACTCATCAAGAAATCTAGGAAGGAACACCAGAAGTACCCAAAAGGGTTGAAATAGATTTAACTGTGGCATAATTCATTGGTAAAAAGATGGATCCTATTACCAAACAAGCTAGTAATGAATTCTTGGCAGATGACAGCTTTGTGAAAGCTAGAGATTTCATACAATTCCTTTGGAAAATCCATATCAATCAGTTCAAAGAAATGTGTTAGAAAAGGAAAAATGATCAGAAAGATAAAGACATGAATGTTATAGAGCATGAGATGAAACAAGAAATGTTGGAAGAATTTGGAAAAATCACCCCTAAGGAGGGAAGATAATTGGTCAGAAAAAAAAGATTCCTCATTCTTCTAGAATGGGATATAGTTGATGCTATTGTTTTTTATGTTGTATAAACAAAGACCATACATAATACACAAGAGGCAATTGAACAAGCCATCAAAGGGGGTTTTTTTAGTGAAGAACATGTTGCCTTGGTCATGTGGTTTTTGAAAAGAGAAGAAAGTAGAAGGACTAAATTTGTCCAAACTGATTATTCAGGTAGCTTGATGGTGAGAAGAGCTAGAGAAACCTCAGGTTTGGAGGCATTTGGTATGATCTTAGAGACTGCCAAGTTTGGTATGAAAGTTACAAAAAAGGAAGCCAATAAGAAGAAGGATCTCAGGGTAAAGATGGAGACAATCATTCAAGCTTACAATGAACAAAAGAAGGTGTTTATTGAAAAGGACAAAATTATTCCACAGCTAAGAGGCCAAAAATCATCTCAAGCGTCTCCTCAAAGGATGATTTCTTATGATCCTACCTAGCCTTCATCTTCTAGTCCAATCATTGAGTTCCCTCCTTCCTGTCTTCCCTTTGGCTATAATTTAGAAGCAGAGCTCAACTTTGAAAAGGAGGAACTAGAAACAGAGAGAAAAAGGTTGGAAAAGGTAAAGGATAATTGGGAAGAAGAAAGTAAAAATTTCCAAAATGCACAATCCATGGTTCAGCAAAAATATGAAGAAAAGGTAAGAAATACAATTATGCATTTTGCTGAAAGTATAGAGCATAATTCTATTTATTTGGGTGGGGAAATAATTGTGAGCATTCTGAATTATTTTGAAAAGGACAAGGCTACAATTGAGCCAGTTTTGCACAAGTGGATAGGAAGGAATTCTATTTTGAAATTCTTTTATTCTTTATCCAAAAAAGAGGAAAATGTTGATGATACTATAAAAATCACCTACAAGTTTGTCAAAGACTTGTTATATTTTTAAATAAGGAGGACTATCATCCAAAAGAAAGCAAAGGTATTAAAAAGGGAATACTCTATAGCTTGTTTTGAAATATCCCCTAGCATTTTTAGGAAAAATGGTAAATTAAAGAGAAAGGCCAAATGGATGGAAGAAATGGATGATGAGTTATCAAGGAGAATGAACAGCATAATCAATCTTGAAAGCACCATTTTGTTTGTCCAAACCATGCAAACAATTGAAAATGCCAAATCATATTTTGGGTTTTGGAAAAAGGAAGTTGAGCAGATTAAAATAGAGTATGATCAATTGAGTGACAAGAAAATTGAAATTAATAACTTCTTTTGGCCCAGTGATGAAGTGTTTTCCACATGGAAGGACAGATATTGCACATATGAGTTAAACACAAAATAATACCCTATCATTCATACAATAGGGAGCACTTCTCCAACATCTTGAGATGAGTAGTGGTTGCAAAAGATCTTGTGCATAAAAGAACAAAGGAAGAGGTTCCACTTGGCAGAGGCAGAGCAGTTTTGAAGTTGTTGCAAAGTCCCTGCGATCCAATAAATGTGCTTATGAAATCTTGTAGCAACTTGACTTTTGGTTCTAATGTATTTTTCCTTTCATGATGTGTCACTCTTTGTCTTTACCTAGCAATCAGTAGCTTTCTACATCTTGATTCATAATAGGATTCCAAGATTTCTAGACTTATAAATAGGAGGAGAAAGTATAGAAAAAGGGTCAGTCAATTAATGATCAATCAATACTAAATTGTAAGTTCTGGTCTGGACTTTGTATTTTGAGTTTTAGTAGTCTAAGAAAATACTGAATGTATTGAAGCAATATTGGTTAATGGAAATGTGTTTGGAATCCCTTTTTGATGTTCAATTGTCTTCATGTGCATGCTTTGAGTTCTTATGAGTTTGATCTATAAGGCATTTCAAGTTCATGAATTTGTAAGGAAAATTATGAAATCTATTTTAAGGTTATTTCTAAGGAGAGTGTAATTCCTAAGAACAAGTTTCAGGGGGTTTAAAGATTGCATGTGAATTTAATAAATTGGGAATTAGGTTTTAGAAAGTAAGTTGTAAGGCATCTTGATCCTTCTTAGGTTTTAAATTGATTTCCAGTAATCTAGTATGGTGGAAAAACATTCATATTGACTCTGTACCCTAGGATTTGACACTGGTCAGGGTTAGGGTTGCATGACAACATTTAAAATAATCAAATTTTACTTTAGAGTTTTCATATCTGCATATTGAATATCTATGTGTAAGACACATATCCACTATGTGGTTTGATGAGGAACAATGAACCAAATTAGGTACACCCGCCTGTGTTTGTGGAGCTCGAAGTGTATGAGGATTTACTCCTCATTAGTTGGACTTTTACTTGGTAGAATCATAAATTGTGTAGCTTAGAGTCAAGCATTGTTGATGTATCAAATTCTGTAAGAAAAAGTGATAATAAGGTGTTTATATACCTCTTACAACATCTCAAGGGCTAAAAGTCAAGTAGATCGACCATAAATTCAAATACCCCACTAAATTTCCAAGAAGGCCCCCTATTCCAATTTCAGCCTAATCTTTGGGGAACATAATTATCTCGGTGCTATGTTCCCAGGAACACAACACCATGGGAATTATGTTCCAAGGAGCACAACGACCTAGGTGTTATGTTCCACCCAATTAGAGCTCAAATTAGGACCATAGGTCTCACAAAATTAAGGGATTCCATATTATAATATTTCGGGGCCAGGACAGAACATGAAGGCTAGAAATGGTAACACAAGGCCTAGGTGATGAAATAAATAATTGGATTGGAGGAAAAATAGAGAACATTTAGAAATAAGAGCCTACCTTGATTTTAAACAAAATTGAATTGACGAACTTATATTTGAATTTAGGTATCCATTAAGTGCCATATGAAGTCCTACTATGAAAACATACTAAGGTGGGTGCTAAACAATCATGAAATTGCAGACATATGTCAGGTGCTTATAGTTTATGACGGTATAATAACACTTGATAATTCAACAAAAAATGGATTTTAAGGTTTTTGGAGGTCCTCTCTTGGAGAGTAGTACAAAATACCATATAGTTCATAAATATTTGTACTGATATACTCCATGCACTCATCTCTTTGTTAGCATATTTTCTCGACCTCCATGCCTTGAACCATCTTCAAAAATATCCTTGTGCAAGCCTACAAGTTATTTTTTAATATTTTTCTTGTTCTTAAAACCTTGTACATATTGCATAGGCATGATGAAAACATGAATAGATGTGTTATTTCACAATAGTTTTATGATGTCGGCATACACAAGTGTGATATTGCACAATACTTTTCTAATGTCAACAAGAAAAGTTAAAACCACCATCTTTCAAATATAGTAGTTTTACAACTCCTAGTGAAAGGTTTTGACCTTTCTTGATGGTTTCTCAATGAACATTGTGAGATATGATAATTAGGTGTAAAGGAGCCTAATAACGAATTAAAATACTCTACAACTAATAATCTAAACTACATACATGATTGGACTGAAAAGAAAGCCTAAAAACAATAAAAGATGTGGATGTAGATATGACACAAGAAACATGTGAAGGGTGGTATGAGGAAGATGAAAGCATACTGTCACAAGTATGTGACACACCAGATTCTCAATAGGAAACGTTGTTGACCAAGTTCTTACCCTAAAATAGAATCCAAGCTCCCTTTTGATATTTTGATTTGTCCATGCTTATGGATGTGTGCTCTAGATTTGATATGCTTTGAGATTTAAGAGGGGTTCTTTAAAATGACATTATAACTCTGCTTTGGAATTGAATTTCTGATTTGCTCTCATAACTAGCATTATAACAATGCATGAAAGGTGGATGAAATTGTGAAGGAATGAGGTTTATTTTATAGAAAATGGGTGAGGAATCAAGGGTCAGGATGCAATCCTGATGAGAGGTCCAGATGCACCTAGAAGAGAGCACATGGATTTTGCTTCTTCAAGTGCATCATATGATGACAAGTGTCACAATATGATTGGGTTGAAAATAGGGAGGAATGTGACCATTTAGGGAAGTGAGCCAGGGGGATGAGAGGAGACTTTAGAAGATAAGGCTATTAATGAGGGTGTAAGAGCCTTAATGAAGAGTGTAAGAAGCATTAATAAGGCATGGTTGAGGGGATAAGATAGAGCTTGAGAAATTTGACTTTGGGAAAGGGATTGAATTTCTAATCCAAAGATTAGGAATGTGACATCATTAGGAAGATTTTAGGATGGGATTAGGATTAGCATGGGTGAAGAGGTTGGGATTAGTTTGAACTCTGAGTTAGGTGGTTGAGATAGGTTATGTTAGGGGTTAAAGGGAATATTAATGAATTGAATTATATAAATAACATAGTCATTCAATAATAGGGGAATAGGTTTTTAATTAATTATTAAGATATTGGTTGTTTTTAATAATTAATCAGGACTATAGCCAATTAATTGAATAAATTAGGGCTAGGGGATGACATAGGTCAATTAGGTAATGCTTAATTACTTAGCTGATATGTCCCAGAAGGCGCTAACTATGATTGAATTAGGTTAATCAGATTTAGGTGTCTACATTTTTCCCCTCTTCGACATAGTGTTAGAATAATGCTATTACAAGACGTTTAAAACACAAGATGACGCAAAGATGTGGACGTAGGAAACTAAATTTCCATAGAGTTATTATTAGGATAGATTTAGGATAGGATGACTAGGATGATGCCCCCTTAATAGGGCGACAGGGAAAAAGGTGAAGCCCTGGCGGCATCTCGAAAAGAGACGACCAAGAGAGACAGGATAGAAGAAAAAGGAAGGGGGGATAGAAGAATGAGGGATGGGATAGTCAGGTTTGCATCAAGGATGAAGGGTTAGGTTTGAGATGGGATTTGATTGGACTAAACGGGATGGCTATGCTGGGGATGGGATGGGGGGAGATTTTCTTGAAGCTTAGCGAGGAGTATTCTGGGGGGGAATACCGCCATGTAGTTTTGAGAACTTTTTTTTATATAGCAACGCTATAGACCATGCCAAGGTTTCTAGGAACACGAGGCCTTGTCATCAGTGTTATAGAGGACTGATACAAAAAAAACATGGGGGTTTCCCCAGCATCACACATGAGTCCCAGAAGAGCCATGGTGGAAATGATGCCTGGAAAATCCCACAAGAAAATGACATTTCCCAAGTGCAGCATGCGAACCCAAATGGATTACATACATGCAAGGGTCATATCTGACTTACTCACAAGCAGAAAATATATATATATATATATATATCAAGTTTTGTATCCCATGTGCATCCATTTGCAGCATACCATGATATAAAGAATCATAGCAACTTTGAGGAGGAGAACAACTGAGAGAATCAAGAATGATAACCAAGAACCAAAATCAAATTTCAAGATCAAAAATTCAATAAAAAGACACCTATTTCCATAGAGATCAATGATATGGGATGATGATTGGATTGAGATTAGGTAAAGAGGAATGATACATCATACAAGAACCTAGTGATGATGATGATCTAGATTTAGGTTAATGAGAGGAAGGGTACATCCTCAAGGACCCATTTCTAGAAAGATGATTGGATTTAGGTCAATGAGATGAAGGATACATCCTCAAGGACCCATTTCCATGGAGATGTCAAGTGTGAATCTGATTGGCCAAAGATGTGATGATGATCAAATTTATAAAATAGGATTTCGTCATAAGGAACTTGCTAAAGCACAGGATTCAGAATGGAACTGGATCACTTTTTGCAAGGAGATCAACCAAGGACATGAGATATGTACAAGCGAGACTGGACTCAAGACTAGATTGACATGGACAAGATATTTATAGGACTAAAGCTTAGGAGGCTCAAAGAGAATGGATGAGATGAGGTAGATATGCATGATATTTCCCCAGAGCCAAAAGGCCAAGATAGAGGAAAAGCGGATGGGGTTCTCTAGATGTGGGAACAATATAATCTCAAAGAAAACACAAGGATTGGGAAGGATGCATCCCAATGATGATGAGTGGAGTATGATCAGCACTTGCAGCAAGGCTAAGGGTGTGCTTGGATGGGCTAATTGTTGCTTGACTGTGTATAGTTGGAGGATGTGGATAGGATTTGCATGTGATGGTAGGTCACAAGGAGAATTAGGATTGGAATGGTTGGCATTGAGTGCATGAGGATAGCCTAGAGATAGATAACAATGACAAGGGAAGAAACAATTGATAGGATATATGAAAATAGGAATTGGAAAATGGAGGAGACGCTGGGGAATGCAGAGAGGGAAGCATTAGATGGAAGGATTTTAGTAGAGGAATGGATGGATAGCTAAAGGATTATGGATAGGAGAGGAGGATTGGGAAATTAAAGGTGGATATGAGAAGGTCTCCAAGGACTATGTCACCAAGGAATAGAATGCCCCCACTTAGGATAGGTTATGCATGTGAGGAATCATTAGGAGGGGGTTTGATAGGATAAAAGAGAGGATAAAAAGAGGATGACGGAGTTGAATGAAAGATAGGACGAAGGATGGATAAGGGGGGAAGATATTGCAAAAGGATAGATGGAAGGAAGGATAGGTGGATAAAATGATAGGTGGATAAAGATGGGAGATGGGAGATGGATGTCAAGAGATGTCCAAAAGCATGTAGATATGGTGGCTTGTATATTTCTCATCAAGATCTAGAGGAGGATGGAGGAAGTGAAAAGGACAAGATAGGATATGGATGGTAGATGGATGGTGGCGAGAAGGAACTTGCCCACAAGTGTGAAGAGAAATTGGATGGAGGAACTACGCATGACACCTGTTTACCAGGTTCTCATCATGGTACTTGTCCAAGGCGCTTGTTTGCCAAGTTTTTGCCAGTGGATAAATTGATTTCTCTTTCTTTTCTTTATTTCTTTTTTTTTGTTTTCTTTTGCTTCTTTTGCTTTTTTTTTTTTTGCTTCTTTTGCTATTTCTATTTTTTTTGGTTTTTTTGGTTTTTTCTTGTTTTTCTGTTTGTTTTGTTTTTTGTTTTTTTTGTTTTTTCTACTTTTTTTATTTTTCTTTTCTTTTTGGTGTTTGATCACGATATGTTGGTACAACTTTATGTGGGATGAGTGATTTAGGAAAATGCAAGTATGAGATGGTTATGTGGCGGGAGATATGTGGGATAGGGGATATGATAGTTGGAAGTATTTGGATAAAATGATGGAAAGTTAGTGGGATAGGGGGATGATGTCAGGATCAACATTGGCACATGTTGTGAGGGATGTGGGAAGATTGAATGTGAAGCAGATGGTACCGGTGGATGCGATGGAGGAATCATGGTAGGAAGTTGTGAGACATAAGGACCCAAAACTAATTTTGAAGATGGAGGAGAGGAATGCTTAGCTAGAGGATTAGTAACCTTGGATGCCACAATGGATTTTTCTTTTAGATGCATGTTATAACCACCTAAATTTGGTATGTTCCAACTATGGACCCTATTTTCCCTAAGTGTGTTCATACCCTCGATTATGTCCAAATGACCCTATTAGTGCTTGGCATAATTCTTCAAATCAATTTAATATCCTAGGTGATTTTTATCACTAAATTATATTAACTATTATATCCATATGATTTAAATCAATTCAGACCAATTAAATCAAACCAAAATCAAACATGGCTATAGTATTTAATTATAAAGGAATTAAATAAATCCTTAAATCAATTACCCACTTGCAAATAGCCCATTCCCCTAGCCTATTTAATTTAATTAAAATGGCTATAGTCCCCTAATTATTAAAAAGCAATTAAGTTGTTTAAATAATTAATTCCTATATTATTAAATAAATTAAATAAGTTTAAATCATTTATTAATATTCCTCTAAACCCCAACCTAACCTAGCTCAACCACTTCTACCCTGGGTTCTAACCCTTCTCAACCCATTCACCCTTGCTAATCTAATCCTAATCCCAATTCTAGCCCTAACCCACCTCCTAATGTTTCTCAAGCTTAACTTCCTTAAGGTCCACTTTCTCAAGCCACTCTCTTACACCCTCCCTTGCTTCTTTAAGGCTTTCATTAATGCCTTATTAATGAAGATTCCTTAAGCTTATGTCTCCTCCATGCCTTATTAATGCCCAAGGCATTACTGGTTCTTACACCTCCATTAATGAGCCTCTTCACTCATTAATTCACCTTGTCCCCCCTTTCTCTCTCTCATTCTTCTATAAATAGAAGCCATTTTTTAGAGTAAATAAGCCTTCACCTTAGATTTTAAATGCATTGTTATGCTGTTGAATTAATACTAGACTAACATTTCACTTCTTAAATCATGTTTTTTCATTGTTATTACTTTCATGCTTAGAGCTAGAATGCTTGTTTATCATCTTTTTAGCTTGTTTTAAACTAAAAATCCTTCATGCTAGGTTGTATTCATCACTGATTGTAGCATATTCTGAGGGC
>MU227768.1:783514-801674 GCA_018584345.1 Thuja plicata
TTACTTTCATGCTTAGAGCTAGAATGCTTGTTTATCATCTTTTTAGCTTGTTTTAAACTAAAAATCCTTCATGCTAGGTTGTATTCATCACTGATTGTAGCATATTCTGAGGGCTAATATGTTACTATCACACTCCTCTTATTTAGAAGGCAATAGGTCAATATTAGCGGGTTTTGTATGCTTTATCTAACCTTTCAAGCTAATGAAATGACTTATTGAGTGTTTGTGTCTTTCTTAACAGGTTCCCAAATCCACACGCACATTTATGGCACCCACCGTGGGGCCTGATTTATAACTTGGCCTCATTTTCTAACACTTTTTTGTCAATTTGCATGCTCATGATTCGGTCATAGGATTGTTTTTAATCATTCAGGATCGCATCCCGGATAGGCCATCGTATTGTGAAAAAGTCAGATCGCATCTAGGATTTCCTAGGTTGTATCTGGTCTAGGCTCACATCTGGTCAGCAAGGGATTGCATTCAAGGTAAAAGCTCGCATACGGTATACTGTGTCACATTTAGTATAAATTTAGGCTTGCATCTAGTTAAAAGGCTTGTGCATTCGGTTTACCTAATCCTAACATTTTGACAAAGTGGTGTTTGTGGTATTTTGCAGCTTAACAAATGTTTGCAGGTTATTTTTGGAGGTTTTCATGGAGTTGAATTAAATACTAACTCAGTTTTACAGGTTGCCAACCCCCCATCTTTACCTCTATTTACTTATTTTGAAAATTTAAAACACATATTCCAATTTGTCACTAAACTGACTAGAGGATTATGCTCTTTTCCTTTTAAGGAAAATCAGAAACTCATACATCAGTTTATGGATTGAATAGAATTTGGGGTAAATGAACAAGCAAACAAATCACTTAATTCCTTTTGGATAGTAAATGAATGAAACAAAGCACTAAATATGTGGGATTAAAGAACAAGTTCAATCACTTAATTCTTTTTGGATCAAAAATTGAACAACACAAATCATTAAATCATTGTGGTTAATTGAACAAGGAAAACTTTCCCTTTCAAGCATCCTATTTTCTTTAAAATAGGAACAACTAAATTGAGCTCAACATAGCTTAAGGGTATGAACTTTGTTTTAAGTGCTTTGGGAGAAAATGGCTTAGATTACGAGAGTATGCTCTTCTTCCTCTGAAGAATTAAAAATCCAGACATCCAAAGCTCACCAATCCTGGTTACATATCATTTAAATAGTAGAGGGCTTGTCGGTTGAGGAAAAAATCTCCCGAGAATGACCCAAGTGAGGACAGGTCTTACACCGACCCTTCCAACTCACTATAAATAGTTTTTTCCTCGTAGGCCAAAGCCTCAGAAGATAGAACTAGTTTTGTTCTTGGAATTACGACATCATTCCTTGAACATATCTGAGTATATGTAGAGCGGAGCCGCTTGAATCTTGCTTGCAAGACTACATATATTCAGGTACTCATAGGGCTATACGCCTCAATTTTTTCTTGTACAATTCTATGGGGGATAGTTTCAAATGGATTGCCCAATAATCTACAACAACTTCAACTGAAAGAATGCCCGATTCATCCTTGAAAGGGTGATAATCTTTGTGTAAGGCAAAAATTAATTGCCCCAAGACACTCATCATATTGTGCCCTCACTTGCATTTGGAGTTGGCTAATACAGCATCATGACTAGAGCCATTGAGTGCTTGGTGATGGTTGTATTCTGATTAGCATTTGAGTGTGTACCTGAGTCAATGAGCAACGATTTTCATCCTTCACCTAGAAAATAGGACAAAATGAGTGTTTGTTTCACCCCCTTAACAATGCAAAACTGTTGGACATGTCCAAAAGATCATTAAAAAGATAAGCTCCTCAAAATAATCAACAAATTTCAAACCCTAGAGTGCAAGTTTTTTTCACACCCTATGACACCTCTTGATGCAATCTGGAAACAAGCAACTTCACGCACCTTGAAAATGAACTTTTCAAAACTGACCCAAACTGACAAACACATCATAAAATCATATCCTATTTTTCTTGAGTCACATTCAGTATCTAGGATCGTATTTGGTATTTAGGATCGAATTTGGTCAGCAAGAAGTCGTATCCAAATTCTAGGATCGTATCTAGTATCATCAGAGGCTCGCATCTGGGAGCTCGCATTCAAGACAGTGGGCATTTGTAGGAGTCTTTCTTAGGAAGTCTCAGTGGATTAGGATACCCTTTTTTCTCTTTAGTTGGTTCCTGTTGTCTCTTCTGGTCTTCCTGTTGTAATTTCAAAATACTTTTAAAATGTCCACCTTGCATGCTTAGTCAGTCTTTTATGATCATTTCAATATGTGTGGTCTACCCATTTTCTATCAACAACTTGGTCCCTAGCTCACTATCAGGGAATTCTAACCCTCTGACACTAGAATCATTTACATCCACCAACAACAAATAGTTACCTCTACATAGACACGCCCACTTGAATGATCTAAAATCCTTACTCGCACTATTGGGAAATGTTAACAAAGTTGAGAAACAAACTTCATGGTTAACACAAGAGGCAACCAATACACAACTAAAGGATCAAAAGTGCCTTCTAAAACACCACACTTCCAAGGAGAAACTTCTCGCAGTTCCCTTCTTGATCTAGATTCACCTCAAATAGATAGAAACACTAACAAATGGAGTAAGGCCTTTGAGGGTTATAATGATGGCAAACAAGCACAATCTGAAGGCATAGAAGAGGAAGAAATGTTAGAATAGGAAAAACCCTATTCTCCCAAGAACACCTGCATGCAAACCTGTCACATGGAGGAAGCAAAGTACAGAAGAAAGGAAAAACTATGGAGGCCAAAAAGCCAAAGGAGACATCATATGCACAAGAAAACAATATATTAACAATATGTTTCAAGATGTTATAATGAGATGTGAAAACTCCTTTATGAAAAACAAAGAGGTGAATCCTTATAAAAGGAATCACGAAACCCTAAAAGGGAAAACCCTAAAGAATAATAAGATGCCTAAGTTTAACTTAAGCGTGGACTATAATAGAATAATAATTAAATTAATTAATTATTAGCTATAATATGACTACTCTAACACCCCCCCCTTAAGTGTAACTTAGGGAGAAGCTAAACAGCTAAGGACTAAAAGATGCATGAAAGGAACTATGGGTCCCAGCAACTAGGCCTGATCAGGTACCCAAGTATAAGAAATAAACTAGATGAAGGAAACAAAGCCTTCAATCTAGAGAAATTTCCAAAGAAAGGAACAAGAAAGAGAAAGAAGCATCTCTGAAGCATGAAGCTGTAAACAATGTCAGAAGTAACTGTTGGAACCCCCACTAAAAAAGTGCATGACCACGTAGAGAAGACAAAGTCTGAAGAGCTGATCAATCAAACCTGGGAAGTAATAGAACCAACAGGAGAACCCCCCCATAATGCCGAATAGGGAGAGGGGTGACAGGAACACTGAAATGAAATGCCAGAAACATCTACAAAAAGTAGAATCAGGAACACCAACAATGCAATAGAAGTACAAGCATAGGATAAAGGGTGGTGTCACTGACACGCAGCATGGGCTAATGTCGTGGAAGGTACACTCACTTGACAAAGGTGGATGAGCACAAAACGGAAAAATATCATAACCCCCCATGACACTTTATAACTAACTGCGAGTACAAAAATACATAAGGTGCTCAAAATATCAAATATGCAAAAGTAGACACTTTATCTTAGTGCATTTATAGAAAAGAAAATGCTATAGAAGAGAAGCAGACAATGCTCAGAAGTCAGAAAGAAGAGTGAGCCAGAAGAATAGAAGAAGAGATCCCAGGACCTGTAGAACCCAAGTAATCCACCAAAGTGTGGAAGAGAAAAACTTAGAAGAGAGAAAATCTAGAAAAAAGACCCCTACAACTAAAAAGCTCACTGAACCATCTTTTCAACGATATATGGTTTGCCAAAAATGGAGTCCGGATGAGCAAGATATGGCTCCCGGAAGGCAGAAAATAGACATCAGAATTTGACAGTAAAAAACACTGTCAAAATGGCAGAACTCAAAACCTCAACCTCCATCATCAGAAAGTGCTTGGAAATAGCTTTCCGACGATATAAATAAGTCAGAAAAATACCTTTATATGCTCTAGATAGAGAGAAACCAGTGAAGGATGGTCAAAAAGGCTCCAAAAATAAGGTTTTAAGCCCCTGGGGCTGAAAAAAAATGATCCCCGGGGCGCATGGCACGTGCAGGGGGCTAAACTTGAGCTGCTAGTCATGCATATGACCGCCATAGGGCTGAAAGAAGCCCACGAGGCTAAACCCCTGCTGGGCGGCACTGCGAGCAGTGGAGCCGGGCGGAGCAGAGGGTGCCGGAGCAGGGTGGCACAGTGGACGGAGGGCACCGGTGTAGAGGCCGGTAGGGCCGGTGGAGGTAGAGAACATGGTGGCGGGGGCCAGTGGCAGCGGTGCACAGGGCGGCGGGGGCCGCGCGATGGGCGGAGTAGGTCGTGGGCATCGGAGGCGCTGTCGATGGGGGCCGGGCCGCAGTGGTGCAGTGGCAGAGCACTGGTGGCGCCCGAACATTTGCACTGGCAGCATTTTTAAACACTTTAAAACATTGTAAAAAAATGTGTTTTTTAAATTTTTTCTCAGTTTTCATGCCTGTACGGCACTAGAAACCAAAAATTTTTTTGCCTCGGAGGCAAGTTGTCCAAAATGGACAAATTGTATATGGATTCTAGGGTTTTTGGGTGCTCTAAGCGCAACAGTAATGTCCGTTTGAGCCCAAAATGAACAGAAACAAAGGTCCCCCCTAAATTCACACAAAAAAATTCTGAAAGACCAGGAAAACCCCCATCTTCTGAAACACTTTGACAAAACATGAACAGCGAGTAGCAAGATGGCTCTGATACCATGTTAGCATAGGAAAAACCCTATTTTCCCAAGAACACCTACATGCAAACCTATCACATGGAAGAAGCAAAGTACAAAAGAGAGGAAAAACTATGGAGGCCAAAAAGCCAGAGGAGACATCATATGCACAAGAAAACAATATGTTTCAAGATGTTACAATGAGATGTGAAAACTCCTTTATGAAAAAAAAAGAGGTGAATCCTTATAAAAGGAATCACGAAACCCTAAAAGGGAAAACCCTAAAGAATAATAAGATGCCTAAGTTTAACTTAAGCGTAGAGTATAATAGACTAATAATTTAATTAATTAATTATTAGCTATAATATGACTACTCTAACAAGAAAGACCCAAGTTTGAAGATAATCTGTTTGGATCAGATAGTGAAGAGGAGATCCCTAAAGACAAATATGAAAAACTCAAACAAAGTAAATAGATCCACAAGCTATTGGAATGGATAATTAGTGATGATAAAGAAAAGTACTTTCTCCATCTAGCATCCATAGGTGTCAAGTTACCCAAGGATTATAATGTGGAAAATCTCAAAGAAAAGGAGGTACCAAACCCAATATCTATTCTCACCAAACAACTCAATCTAATGCAAATAGAGCTCACCAACCTCAAACAAGAAAAAGAGAAACCTAAAACAAAATACTCTTTGGATGCCATTTGTCTATTTCCTTTCGACAAGAGTATCACTATGGCCTCGTTTCCTCCTAATGTGGCAAGGCCAAAATATGACAAGTACATGGGAGAAACTGATCCACACGACCATGTAAGGGAATTCTGTGCTCTAAGCATTGAGTACATGCACGAACCCACATACCTCATGCAACTATTTCCAAGAAGTCTAGGAGGTAATGCCATGGAGTGGTTCTCAAAATTGAACCCTAAGGTCAAGACATTTGAGGAGTTGATGCAACGGTTCATTCAACATTACTCCTACAACATCCAACATGATGTAACTATGATGGACCTATGTAACACCAAACAACGAACTAGAGAATCATTCACACACTTCCTACAAAGATGGAGGAATATTTTTGCACAATATTCAAGGGTCATTCCCAAAACAAAAAAGATGGAAATCTTCGTTAATAATCTAGTGCCTAAATTGAACTATGCTCTACAAATGAAAGATTCTCCTAGCTTTGATAGGATGATTAAAAATGCCCTCCGTATTGAGGAAGTCATGGTCAAAAAGGAAGAGATCACCCTTCAGAATGAAAACAAGAACAACTCCAATTCCAAGCCTAAATGGTGGAAGCAAAACAAGAATGTTGTTAGTGACGGAGTAGTTGATGCCTCTAACATTAATTCTAAACCCAAAGCATTTATTCTAACCAATGGCATGCAAGCGAGCAAAGATGTGAAGGTAACACCTCCCGTCCTCAAGACAAACAATGATAACAACAAGGAACGAACCTAGACTTCAAAACCCCAAAGAACATTCACTCCTTTGGGGGAACCTCTTGAGACTATTTTGAAAACACTGGTGGATATCAAAGTTCTTACAATTCCTGATTCTAAACCGTGGGAATCAATGGTCAAACCCAGATGGTGGGATGAGAACTCCTATTGTGTTTTCCACAAAAACAAGGGACACAAGACTAATAATTGTCTCAAACTTAAACATTTCATCCAAGACCTCATCAAAGGAGGTAAGATCAAAGTAGATGGACATACTACCAATTAGGATCATACAACATTCAACAAACCTTTTCCTAATTACAATAAAGAAGAAACATCTAAAGGAAAAGGTAATGAGGTAAACTACACCTATTCCAAGAGTGACAATGTGATTAATATGTTCAATATTAAAATTGAATCCATCAATGTGATCATGATTAAAGGTGTCCCATCCTCTTCAAATTCTGTCACATGGATCCAAGCACATGTTACAATCAAGGGACCTCCAAAACTGACATCAACATCAAAGGTTCCTATTATAACTATTCCTAAACCAGCAGAAAAACATGTGGTCACTATCCCCGAAGGAAAATATGACTTGGTAGACCAATTGCAATGCATTGCTGCCAAAATTTCCATCTTTGAGTTACTCAAGATATCTACGGTACATAGGGAAATCCTAGAACAAGCCCTACATGCTGCTAATGTTCCAAAAGATATCAATATAGACAAGTTTCAAGCGATGGTCAATCACATCTCAGTACCACACTACCTCTCCTTTTCTAAAGAGGATGACAAGTCATTGACCCATCCACACAATCAACCCCTCCATATTGAAGTCCTTATTCATAAATCCTGTGTTAGATGTGTATTGATAGATGGAGGCGCAGGATTGAATATCTGTATACTGGATCTTGTCAAGAGGCTAGGTCTCTCAGAACAAAAAATTGACAATACAAACAAGATAACCATCAAAGCTTATGATGAGGAAGAAAGATCCTCCAGGGGTCTTATTGCTCTATCGATCAGAGTCGGACCAATTGAGAGGAATGTCATATGTCAAGTTCTGGATTTACCACTAGCCTATAATATTCTACTAGGTAGACCATGGATTCATGAAATGCAAGCTGTACCATCCACTTACCACCAATGTATAAAGTTCCCACATAATGGGATAGAAGTGACGATTCCTGCAGATGCCAACTATACTTGCAAATATATCAAAGTAGGAAGCATGATCCCACACAACAAAGAGGCTATGGATGTTGTTGCTCCTAAAACTACCAAGGATATGGCTATGAAGAGTTTTAGCAATACCTTGAAACTCGAAGAAACAGGTATGGGAGAGTACAAGCTGGACCTGACTCCCTCACTGACAGACCTTCCGGTGTCACCGAGATCCTATGGAAAACCGTCATCAACATTCACGCCTCTAGATTCAAAGAGCCAGAAATACACAAGGCAACTGGCATGATAAAGGCATCCACATCTTCTTTAGATAACATAGAAGAATAGGCAGACTTGAACTGGCTTTACAAAGGAGAACCAGTGGAATCTGAGGTCAAACATGTGAAGATATCCCTAGCACAGTATGGAAAAGGATATGATTTCCTCACAAAAATGAGTTACAAAGGAAAGGGAACTCTAAATGACACAGGACAAGGGATGATTGAACCCATACCCATGAAGTTTCGCCTCAATAGAGATAAAATAGGACTGGGTTTTAATACTCAATCCAACAAACCTACTTCAAAAGAGAGTTCACCTTCTGAAATAGGGAGTGATAAAATAGATGAGATAATATTGGAACCATGGCCTTATGAGAGATTACTACATATCGGTACAGAGAATCTTGAATATCAAGGAGAATGCTATGTACCTATCTTTGAGGTACTAGAGGATCTTCACACTCCTTTGCTAGCACAACCTCCCATTCAAGAGGTAGGAGACACCATTGTGACAATCACTCAGGAGGAACCCCAGCCATAGAATCTACATCCTAACTGGGGGCAATTGGTCACAATTTCACATGTCCTCAATCTACCTCACTTTGATCTACAAGCAGCTAACTGAGTCCATCAAATAAACATTGTTGAATATTTAAATAGATCTGATGATGATGTCATGGACTCTCATGACTATGAGTGGGATCGGCTATCTATTGCCTCTAAAGATATTGGAATAGATACAATTCACATGTTTGCAGCTTCCTCAGCTCCTAGTAAATGACCAGACACTCCTTTCAATGATACTGATCCTCCTGAAGCAGAAGAAGAGTTCCTTCCCCTGATCATTGATGGAGACACTGGTGAATACATAAGTCTATAAGAATTTCATAGGCTACAAGCAAGAAGCCTCCTTTTACAGAGGGATGATGATGAGATTTCTACTGACGAGTCGCTAGAGTTTGATCCATACATAACTGACAACAAGCCTTTTAACAATGATCTCACTCTTATTGATCTAAATATTGAAGAAATTAACTTAACAGATCATGTCATGTCAGTTAACGGTCTTGATGCTAACACAATATTGTCCTTCCCAGAATCTGACTCCCTAAAATTGGTACTTCCAAACCTAATTGATTGGACTAAAATAGATCCTATTCCTATCCTTGACTTTCCTAATGACCACTCCCTAGCTTGTTATCTTAATGCTTGTGAACCTTACCCTTCTTCCACCAATGCAAGGAGCGAGAACATGTCACTGCAGGATATCAAGTTTCTTAGTCACAAACTGAAAAATAAAAAGAAAAAGCAGACTGATGGTGAAAACCACTCTGTGGCAGTATCAGATCCCAAAATAGTAAAGAAAAAAGACATATCCAATGGTGAAAACCTCTTGGAGGCACAAAATCATGAGACTGTTGATATCCTCCCTGAACACTTTTAGGAGAGATCTTCGGTATTGATAGAACCAACACAGCCAGTAAACTTGGGCACTATTGAAAATCCTCAAATAGTTCATCTAGCACAATCTTTATTAGAAGAAGAGAAGGTACAGTTCATAGCATTCCTAAAGGAGAAGAAGATCAACTTCACATGGTCTTACACTGATATGCCAGGGCTAGATCCTAAGCTCATCATGCACCACTTACTATAGCTCCCGGGATTAAGCCCGTAAAACAAAAACTTAGAAAAATGCATCCTCATGTTGCATTATTGGTAAAAGAAGAATTAGAAAATTTGTTGAAAGATGGATTTATTCGAGTCATTGCCTATGCAGTGTGGATCTCCAATGTGGTCCCCATTTCTAAATCTGATAAATCTATTAGAATCTGTACGGACTTCAGAGACCTCAACAAAGCATGTCTGAAAGATGACTTCCCTCTACCAAGCATTGACATGATCATAGACCTTACGGCAGGCTACCAGATGTATTCATTAATGGATGGAATCTCAGGCTATAATCAAATCAAGATCACCCCTGAGGATCAAGAGAAAACTGCATTCACATGCGCATGGGGCACATTTTGTTGGAACGTCATGCCATTTGGGCTAAAGAATGTCGGTGTAACATATCAACAAGCCATGACGATAATATTCCATGACATGATGCACAAGAACATGGAGGACTATGTCGATGACACATTGGCTAAATCCAAAGAAAGAGGTACTCACATTGCTGATTTGAGAAAGATATTGGATCAAATGGAATAGTTCCAACTCAGGCTCAATCCGAAGAAATGTGCCTTTGGGGTCCAATCAGGCAAGCTCCTAGGATTCATAGTATCAGCAAAGGGAATCGAGGTAGATCCTAAAAAAGTAAAAGCTATTCTAGAGATGACTCCTCCACATAACATCAGTCAAATAAGGATGCTACAAGGGAGACTCCAGTCTATCAGGAGATTCATGTCCCAACTTGCAGATAGGGCGCAACCCTTTACTAAATTACTACATAAAGGGGCTACATTCAAATGGGATGAACACTGTGAAGCAAACTTTAAAGAATTGAAGGGATACCTAGCTATTCCACCTATTCTTATGGAACCTATTCATGGAAAACCCTTACTCCTATACATTTCAGCAACAACTACATCGCTAGGAGTATTACTGGTGCAAGAAGATGAAACAAAGAAAGAACGAGCTATCTACTACATTAGTAGAACCCTAGTCACTTATGAGCTCAATTATAGTATTATTGAAAAATCATGCTTAGCAGTCATCTTTGCATCATAGAAATTGAGACACTACATGCTCTCCCATATAGTGAAGCTCATTGCTAAGATTGATCCTCTCAAGTATCTTTTGAGCAGAACAGCATTAACAGGACATTTGGCAAAATGGGTCCTAATTCTAAGTGAGTTTGATATTGAATATGTAGAACAGAGAGCTATCAAAGGATGGGTACTTGCAGATCAATTGGCTGATTCACCACTCTAGGATGATGAACCTTTACTAATTGAATTTCTTGATGAAACAATCATGCATCTCATTGAACATCCCTGGAAGATGTACTTTGATGGTTCATTTACTCAACACAGATCTAGAGTAGGGGTTCTCTTCATAACTCCACAAGGATACAAGGTTCCCAAATCTTACAAATTGATGTTTCCATGCACTAACAATATCTCAGAATATGAAGCATTGGTCAATGGCCTCAAGCTAGCCATGGGATGGAAGATCATTGAGTTACACGTGTATGGTGACTCCCAACTAATTATCAATCAAGTCAATGGGGAGTATCAAACAAAAGATGAAAAGTTGATGCCCTACAAGAAATTAGTTGATGATCTAAAAAAGTACTTTGTCATCGTCACCTTCCAGCAGATACCAAGATCAGAGAACAAGGTTGCAGATGCTATGGCTACCTTGGCATCCATGTTACAGCTGGAGGAGCATCAATTCTTCTATGACTTCTTGGTGGAAGAAATATCTTATCCTGCCTTTGCTAACCCTGAATACTAGGTGATATATACCTTGAATACCCTAGATCAATCTCGATATACCAGTATCATTGCGTACCTTTCTGACCAAACCATTCCCTCTAATCTATCCAAAAATGAGAAAAGATCCCTGATTAGGACAACATCACGTTACGTCCTCATAACTAACAACCTATATCGATGCAGTCTCGATGGTACACTTCTTCGATGTTTAGAAATTGAAGAGTCTGATCTAGCATTAAAAGATGTCCATGAAGGTGTATGTGGATCACACTCAAACAGCTTTTCATTAGCTAAGAAACTGCTCCAAGTAGGCTATTATTGGCCTACCATGGAGAAAGATGCTATTCAATTTTCAAAATCATGTTTTAAATGTCAGACACAAGGAAACCTTATTCATGCTCCTGCCAGAGAACTTATACCTTTCATAACACATTGGCCATTTTAGCAATTGGCCTTTGACTTGGTTGGAAAAATATATCCCAACTCTTCAAATGGACACAAGTTTATCATTACGGCCACTGAGTACTTCACAAAGTGGGTCAAAGCTATGCCACTAATCAAAGCCACTGGAAAACATGTGGCTATGTTCATTCTGAACTACATTATTTGTAGATATGGGATACCCTCTTCAATTGTGACAGACAATGGGGGCCAATTTAAAAATCAATTCATTGATGACCTTTGTGAACAGTTCCATATCACTCAACATTTCTCCTCAATCTATTATCCTCAAGGTAATGGACAAGCTGAGGCATCAAACAAGAATATTCTCAAAATTCTACATAGAACTGTGAGCAAGTCTGGCAGAGACTAGCACCTACAACTGAATCTGGAACTATGAGCCTATAGAACAAGCATCCAAACACCTACTGGAGCCATGTCATTTGCTCTAGTCTATGGCACTGAGGTAGTACTACCTATTGAGGTTGAAATCCCATCTTTGTGGATATCTTTACAAGGACTGGTTACTGATGAGCAATACCGCATAGATAGGGTAAATTCCCTGGACTTACTAGATGAGCGCAGGCAACAAGCGTTCGATCACCTCAAAGTGTATCAAGCATGCATGTCTAAAGGTTACAAAAAAAAGGTCAAATGATGCAAATTTGAATTAGGAGATCTCATCCTCAAGGAGAATTCTAAGAACCAGCCTAACAGGGAGCATAAAGGAAAGTTTGAACCTAACTGGCTAGGACCTTATGTTATCACTGCTACTTTCGGGACTAGAGCTTATCAATTAGCTACAGCTGAGGGAGATGTTCTTCTAGACCCTATCAACACTCTACATTTGAAGCGGTTCTACACTTAAATGTTCGGCTAGCAGATTCTGTACAACAAAAGTTCTTGCAAAATACCAAAAACATTCAGAAAATTGATCCTGAAGAAATCCAAAAATAGTGAAAAATTTCCTACAAAATGGGTATCCTTGGTGAAAACCTGGTAAACAGGCACCTTGATACTACAAAAATATTTTAAAAAGAAAAAATTGAAAAAAATTTGAAAAAAAGAAATGCGCCTTGATGAGCACCTGGTAAACGAAGCATCTTGGTAGCAAAAAGAAAGAAAAAGAATCTTGCCAAGTGGTGAAAACCTAACAATCAGGCGGCACTTGTGATCTGCGCTCCATCTATCAATGCACTACTGATACTAGGCCTTCCTAAATGACTATCTTATGCTCGCTTTGAGATTTTTCTATCTTTATGTCTTAGGAATAAGTCATTCTGCACTAGGGGCATCTTTGCTGGCATAGTCAGTTGCTTTTGCTAGGTCGCTCTAGCATGGTTTGCCTCACAGACACAATGTTTCTTGATACATGCAAAACAATGTCACTTTCCAAAACAAGGGTGTCTTTTCACAACATCAGACACGACATTTACATTAATGGAGTTCCTACAAGGCTATATTGGATCACAAACATGAATGGATTATCCTATCAATACACAGACAGGGAACACCATATGGCTTATATTCTAATTTTCTGATTGATGAGTCTTTACTGTGTTTGACAGATGAATGAACAAGTACTACGTAAACACAGTTTTATAATGGTTTGATTATGATTCTTGAATGTCCTAATGAGGTTTTCAACTAGGGGCATCTAGGTAATTATGAATCTTATTTGATTGATTCACAAATTGATGATTTATTATGTCTCCTTAGTTACTCAATGACGTCTGCGCAAAGACAAAGAGTTGTAAGGATTGGGGGCATAATGTTTTCTTGATTTTCTGCATATGGTGATTGTTCCAAATGATCCTATAAATTTCACCTAACTAGGATGTTTATGGTAAGAGTTGCTACTATGGGTAGATAGCTGCATATATCTCCATCTTTGTTATGTGTAAACTATGGTGAGTTTGAAACAATTTCCTTGTCTGTTTTCTGATCCAGATTCTCACTAAGGTATACGAATCATAATGTATCAAAGGATATGAATTTTCAAGGTCATTGCAGGTCCAATATCTTGCCTTAATCAGAATCTAGTATATTAAAAGGAAGGTGACTATTTTTTTTATCCTGGCTTCTATGCCTTGGTACCTAAGTCTATTTCTGACATTTCAATAAAACATAGTATTCATACTTTCATAATATCAGTGGGTATTAGTGATGGTTGTACTATCTAATGGTATTCATTCCAAAACCGCCCAATGATGATAAAAATGTTGCAAAATTTGCTAAAATAGTGACAAGTCCTAAGAGTCTTCATATAGCTGCATTTAGAGATTGCATGATGCATTTATTAAATAATCGCATAAGGAAGTTTGTGCTCAAAAATAGTTTCTATCTTCTTCTAAAAACATCAAGTTAATTACATCATCTATATTACTGATATCAAATATCGTTGCACATCCATAGCATACATTTTGCATTCATTGAAAAGAAGAAACATGAAAATACAAAAATCAAAGCATCCATGTCTTGCATTTTTACCTTTACATCCTAAGTGCATCCATACATATATTTTGCATAACTAAAAAATCAAAAGAAACATGCATTTACATTTTCACATAGTTATCATTTGTAACATATTTATATTATTAATGGCTCATCACATCCAAAATCATAAAATGATGTTATCATCTGCAAAATTAACTCATCATAAGACCAAGATATCATCACATGTGCAAAAAGTTACATTTACCACATCTATGAAAGCAAAAAGCACTCATGAAACATGTCAGAATCCAGAAACTACATCAGATATATATCATCATAACATGGTACCAATCAAAGCATAAAGAGTATCAGAAAGCATAAAGAGTATCAATGAGCATAAAGAGTATCAGTACGCCACAAATGAATCAGATATATGTATGAATGTCATCTACAAAAATGAATCTCAGAAGGATCCAAATATACAAGGAGGGGATCTCAGCAGGATCTAGATATACATGTGTGATCTCAAAATGTACATGTCATACAAAATGATACAAAAATCTCAGCTCTGTCCTGCCCCCTCTCCCTGGTCAGGAGGAGGAGGAGGAGGAGGTGCAAAAGGAGCTAATGGAGGAGGCATGGCCCCCTCTGACTGTTGGGCCACTCGAGAAAATGAAGGAGCTCTCTGCCCCTCTAGAACTACTACGTGATATAGGGCGTAATAATATGTGGCCCTCTGTCCCTGATGGACTGTTGTATGGGCCTGTGCATCCCTCTCTGCCCTCAGTCTCTCCATCTACCTGTCCCTATCTATGAGAAAGGCATTTGATATAGCCAGCCTAGACTCTGCTGTTGTGGCTCTAGCCCCCAAGGCTGTAATCTGAGCTCGGAGCTTCTCCCTCTCCTGCTCACATCTCAACAAATGATCTCCATCCATGCCTACATCCTACTCAAGTGCCTCCTGCTGCCTCTGACACTGCTACTCACCTGTGAGAAATGGGCCAGTATCTCTCTGTGGGGCCATGAATCTGAACCTTTGTCGTCTGCCCTGCCCACTGCCACTAGTACCACCTATATCCATGGCCTCTCCTCTACCACCTCTGTCATCTCCATCAGGCCCATCATCTGGAGGAGGACACCTACCATCCCTGCCACCATCTCTACCACCATTACGGCCCCCATGTCTCCCAGGAGCCCTGTCTCTACCTCCTCTACCCCTGACAGGTCGATCATCAAGATCATAATCAAGTGGCTCCTCTATGCGAGGAATGATCTCCTTTAGAATAGTAAATCAAGAAAATGGATAGTGCAGTCTCTCGACAGCATATCCATCTAAAACACCTGCATCCTATACATCTAGACAAAGGTCCCAGTCTAATGCCACCATGTCTCGCATCTCCTAGTGTGCAGTCTCACAAGTCAACTGTGCACCCCATAGAGGTGTCTCATCTCGGGTACGAGCATATACTGTAATATCCTCTATACGGCCCTATCGCCGACCATACTGCCTCAGAACTCTGCTGATAAGAAAATGCTCTATAATGTACCTCATCTGACCAATCAGATATCTGATCTGACACAAAAATGGTACCTACCAGGCATCAGAAGTCCACACCTTACAGTCTAGATAAGGTCGCCAGACGACCTCGGTCATATCATCAAATAGATGGTGTCAGTACTTGACCTTGCCCAGATGGGGCTGCTATAAAAGGCCTACATACATGTATACATAGAGATGCTCAGGTGCCCTCTACCTATCTATAATTGGTCGTGTGATAGGGATGTGCTCCTAGGCCCAAATTTGTAAAATGAGTATACCCACAGTTATACTGTGGGTGTGATGGTATACAATCTCATGGAGCTCTTTGTACATGTGCACTAATATACATCTCCCCCAAGAAAAAAATCAACGGTAGGCGATCATCTTCTCAACCATGCTCACCCAGCCAACTAGGAATCCATGCTGACCACTATCCGGCATAAGGATGCCGCCTACCAAACCTACTAAGTACATAGCTAATCGATCATAGTGATCGACCATGTAATCCCATGACAAGTATCTCCGGTCTATGGAGTCATCCTGAAAGAATCTACGTGCAGTACCAATCACCATGCCAGCTCTGGACTCAAAGAAAACCTCATGTCCAACCATCAGTATGCGGAGTATCCTCCAGACGTCCTCTAGAGTCAGTAATCTCGCATGTCAGTAAATGGAATGTGTTGTGCTCAGAATGCCATCTCTCAGCCAAAGCAGTCAACAACCCACGGTTTACCCCGATCTTGATTAAACCTATCAAGGACCGTAATCCACATCGGATCACAGTCATCTACTCATCAGCTGATAAACATCTTGATAATGCAAGGACACACGCAGGGTAAGTGTCACGAAATGTGACTACCTCAAACTGGGCCTGATTTTGGATACAACAATAAAACATCATAATCCTATTTATGACAAGGAGCAGACTCCTACTCTGCTAAAGTTATTCAAAGTTTGCAGGACGTAAACAGATCAAAACCCATTAAAAATCTAAGTCTTCAACTAGATGCGATCCTAGAAATACAGGATGTGATTGTGTTTACCAGATGCAATCCCTGAAAAATGGGATGCGATCCTAAATGTGGGGTACGATCCTAAGAAAATAGGATGCAATTCCCTGATGGGTTTTCCCTCAAAACAAGACAAAAGCATTAACACTAGATGCGATCTGGGAAAACCCGGATGCGACGCGAAAATCTGGAAAAACTGGATGCTATCTGGGAAAAACCGAATGCGACTCAGGATTGGTAGGGTTCGATCTAGAATCCCAGATGTGATCCTACATTCAACTAGCTCTAAAACACACAAAAAAGCATGAAATTGAAAATTGCAAAATGAACAGGGTAGTTTATCGAGCACTTACCAGCGATGGGTAGTCGGCTGGTCACTGATGTCGATGGCTCATCTCAAAATGGTGCTTCCTCACGGGGACTACCATCTTCTCTGCAGAGCTCTCTAAATTTCTATGGAGGAAGGTGAAAATGAATAGTGAAATGGTAATTTTGGAGGCTTATATGGGTCTTTTGAGACATTTAGGGGTTCTGAAACTCCTCCCAGACAATTACAAATTCATTTCTATTCTCTTTTTACTCAATCAGGAATCAAATCGAAGGTATCTACGATGTTTTCAGCAGCACAGTGTCATTTTTGCGACAGTTTTGAAACTTATGAATTTGCTTCATTTGTTCCCCACATTGATAAATACTGCACATTTCATCATACATCTTGGTCTAAACATCATTTTATCAGCCTTATCCCTCATATTTTCACGTAATTAACTTGGTAATCATGTGTTTATTTTTAAACACGCCTTCTTCTACTCCATTCTTTCTTTCCCTAGCTGCTTCCTGCAAGTGATGTGTTCGTTCAACTAAGGGATTTTATTCTTTTCCTTCGATTTCATTCTCGAGGGGGCATGATCACACTATCATCAATTAAATTTTTACTCAAAACTGCATTAAAAATGACTTCGTTATCAAACAAACTAGGGGCATAACAATTTCCTTAACTAAGTCAAAACTGTTGGATAGAAAGCTTTGGTTCTCATGAGCTGGATATCTTATGTTTCCTCATTTTAAAATATTTTTTTAAAGCTCCTAGCAGCTTCATACTGGCTTTTCGGACAACAACCAAGTTCAGAATCAGTATTATCAATCTTTGGACGACAACCAAGTTTGGAATTGATATCTTTAAAATCTTTTATTGATCTTTGGATGACAATCAAGTTCAAAATCAATTATATCAGTTTGGTTCGATCAAGTGCAAGACTGATCTCATCAACATTTCATTCGACAACCAAGAACGAGATTCTCAATCTTTCTGAAGTCAAAATCAAAAACTTTCTTTGAATCAATGCGCTACTCGCACATCAATTCAAAGAGGGGCAAATGTAACCACCTAAATTTGGTCTATTCCAACTATGGACCCTATTTGCCCTAAGTGTGATCGTACCCTCGATTATGTCCAAACGACCCTGTTACTGCTTGGCATAATTCTTCAAATCAATTTAATGTCCTAGGTGATTTTTATCACTAAATTATATTAACTATTATAGCCATATGATTTAAATCAATTC
>MU227768.1:816128-838260 GCA_018584345.1 Thuja plicata
TGCTTGCAGTAGATTAGATAAATGAATGGTCAAGTATATACAAGTGCAGAAATTATTTAAAGTTTTAAGAGTTACTGATTCACCCCTCCCCTCTCAGTAACTTGGCTAGTCTTGATTATTTCCAACACTATCTAGTGGTGTGTTTTATTTTATAGAATTATATATGAGATTTTTGTTATTTCTTGTTTCTCGTCTGAAGACACCCTACACAATCCCAGTTTTTGGAACTTTGAGAGGCTCATTTGGGCACATTCAAGAACCTTTCTGGGTGCCCTTTTTTTAGCATACACATTCTTTTGGGCTCTAAGCAATGAAGATGTGCATGTTTAATGATTGTATTATAGAATATCAAATTATAAGTATGCCCTTTACATCTTTTATATTCCATAAATGCACTAAAATAAAGTTCTGTATCATTCTATGCTTTCAGGGGGTCTATGTTTTTCATTATGAAAGCTTATTTTTTAGTTTTTATCATCTTTTTGAGGTTTTCTAGCTTAATATATGTCTTCATTGTCCACATCTTGACACAAAACATACAAGAACTCATTTCACAACATATAATTCTATAAATATTCATATAAAGTGTCATAAAATTGAATGTGTGTTCCTTAGGGAGGGAATAGTTGATCTAATATATGGTCCCATTCATTTTCACATCATAGTGCTCAATTTTAGTTGATTTTCCATCACCACTTCCTCATTAGCATTAAGGGAGGAATCACAACATTTGTGTTGCTAATGTTTTTTGTTTTTAGTGGAGCAGTGGAGGAACCTCATGGAGCCTTATGGACTTCAAAAATCTGTAGGGATTTTACACAGGCATACTCATTTGTATCTCTCATACGAGGGATTATTTCAGTGGAACTTTTATTTTGGATTCATGGACACCAAAAACTTTTAATTAGTGTACCATATATCACTTGGGATTTTTTACTTGTGTTACGTCAAGCTCTACTAAGAAGTCTACTATATGTTAATGTTATAAGGCACTGAGAGGGGGGTGAATCAGTGCAACCACAAATCTACAAAATATTTTAAGCAACTTCCAAAGTAACCAACATGCAAAGCTAAATATAACATAAAATCATATCAACACATACATCCACAAAGGCAACACAACGACACCAATATTTTATCATGGAAACCCTTGTTAGAGGAAAAAAACATGGTGGGAATTATCACCCACAAATCTCACTAGTGAACCAATAAGTATTGCCATGTTAGGAGCATTACAACACCCTGCTAAAGGTATACCCAATTAAGAGTATCTATAACCCGGTTAAAGGTTATTAGAAAAGTCCTATTAGGAACTACCTTGTTAAGTTATTTGAAACTCCTTATTAGAGTCACCATGTTAGAGGATTTAGTCTTCATACATATTAGAATCCTACTTACCCTATTAAGAGAAACCTTGTTAGAGGATGTTTATTACAAGCATGCTAGGACTTGTCTTGAGAATGAGCTCAAATAAAATGATCTGAAAGTAGCACACTTTGCTTGAAATATTTGCTTTAGCACTCCTCAAATCATTGTTCTGTTCATACCAACATCCACTTGAACCACTACAATCATCGCATCAACAACAACTCTCAACTTTATCAATGTTTTCCTTCAATTTCATCTCTTATATACACTTTTAGGTTGGTGGAATAACCCTAAAATTTGTTACCTGAGTCAGCCTCCAAATCCTAATCAAACTACATAAGCGACCACGCCAACGTAGGAAATTGAACTCCTCAAGGTTGGCCCTCAATAATACAATTCACAAATAAATCAAGCGTTGACACATAATTGATCACTACCTTGATTTCATCACCTTGACTAGACCGATTGACTATTCTTGTCAATATTACTGGTGTTTGCCTCAATTCTCCATATGTGTGTTGAATCAAATTACACGATCATAGATGTAGGTAAACATGACTCTGTAGATATTATTTTCATGATTGCATTATCTGAATCCTCTCGATTATCACCACACACTAAAATTATCATCATAGACTGTATAATCACGTATACATTGAACACTTAGAAAAAAATCCTTGTACAGTCACCTTCATCACCGGTATATCTGATCTGACCCATGAAATAGAATTTTTTCCAGCAATGACAACACTACAACATTCATCACATGATCTCGGATATGATCATCTTCATCATATGCCAACACTATAGGTCACCTTTTCTTTATTATATGTGTTCTTTGATCATAGTTGTATCTCTTGATATACATTCATTTAGGCTCGTTGAGTCTAACATATGATAGTTCATATTTTGCTAGAGTTTATATTTTTTGACATGCCTAAGAATTTATGCATCATCATGTTCATCTTCACATGGACCTCTTTGTAGATGGTATTACCCTTCTCAATTTTTCTCTTTGAAAGGGGGGTTTTGTTCTCCTTAGGTTTTCTCCCTTTCTTCATTTGCACATGAGTACCTTATCAAGCCATGTTGTCAAGACACATCTTTTCTATGATTATCTTACTCCAGGCTAAGTATCACTCAAAGAAGGGTGTTAGTGTGAAAATTAGTTTTATCTAACTAGTTTTATTTTACCTTACTTAGTTGATTCCTATTCACACTACACTTAAGATCACTTAGAGGTTAGCTAGACTTTTGTCTCACCTCATGTAGACTCTCCAAGTGTCCCAACACTTTTCTATAGAGTCCTACACTTGTTGCATTTATGGAGGGGTAGTCAAAGTCTCACTCCTACCTTCTCACCTTTTCTTAGTTTCCTTTATAGGCAAGGCTCCTTTTGTACATTTTGTGATAATTTCTTATGATATTTCTTATTTGACATGTTTCTTGTTTGTGAAGAGTTTTTTTTTTTTTGTAAATGATCTTGGTTGTTTCCAATACAACATTCCATGATAGATACACCCTATGGGATTTCAGCCCTTATATTTAAAGTTATAAATTATTGGTTGAGTTATGAACATGCTAATTTTACATTTTGGATTTCCAAAAATTCTAAATAATTTGAAACCCCTAATTACAACCTCACCTCATTTTTCATTTGAAAAAAATGTTGCTCACCTAGTAGCTTACACATAGTAGCATGTCATTAATTCTCTTAAATGAATGAAATAGAGATTTGCAAATGTTCAAAACACACCTAAGTACTACTATACTCCCCAAAGGTGTAGTTTGATATCCAACCTTTAATTTGAAATAACATCAAATAAGAAGAAAAAGTACATCTTACCAACCATGATGTGAGTTTGTGTAGGTTCAACAACACAATGTGTAGTTCAACCTAGAACTTCATATTCACAATGAAACCTCATTGAGGTGCACATACCTACCTAAAGAGCAGATTTTATATCCAACCTTTAATATGAGATAACATAAAATGAGAAAAAAGGTATATCTTACCAACCATTGTGTTTCAAAACACATATTATGCCCTTCTTCTCTCTTTCCCTCTACACCTATCTCTCTCACTCTCACCCCCTCTTCTCCTCTCTCCCTCTCTACCTATTTTTAAGTCTATATCACCATTAAAAATAAAAGAATTTTGAAACCAAGATGAAATAAATTACAAACCAAAGTGAATCAATCATCTTCCTACTCATAGATGTCTTTAAGAGTTAATGATAGTCGTATTAATGAGTGGTAAAGAATTGAAGTAGATGAAACAATCATTTCCCTCCAATATAACTATTTTTAATATGGATCTATTATAATTGGGTACAGACTTAATGTTAGAACTTCTCATCTAAGTATATAGAGACAAAAATAGAGAGAGGGAGAAGTATCTAGAGATAGAGACAAATAATGAAAGATACAAATAGAGATAAAGCTATAAGGAGAGGGGGGGATAGATAAAGAGAGGTAGTGGGAGAGATAAAGATAATAAGATATATATTAAAATTTGTGCTATATTGAAAGGTTATGCAATAAAGATAATTCTATTCATTTATATTACTATCCTAGACTTATTCCTCATATAATCCTTCCACTTCTTCTAATCCCAACTTTTCTTTTTCTATTTTTCCTCAATAAACCACTCAAAAATAACACTTTTATAGATACCTTAATTAAGACATAGCCAAAATAAAACCTAAATATAATTGGACTATCTCTACCTTATTTAGACCTACTCTATCTAATACTATTTCCATCAAAAAAAAATTAATTAGTATTTTACTAAGTTATCCAAGTTACTCTTGTCCATGATGAAACAATTGATAGAGACTAACCTTCTCACTCTCCCACTTGTGTGAATGTTAGAGACTTTGATTCCCCTACCTTGGGGTATAATTTAAAGATTTTTTTTCCAATAACATTGCATGCCTATACTATTGAGTGTTGTATGAGATTAAAGAATGTGACCTAGGACTCAATGGGTACTATTGTGATATAAGATTAAAGAATATGATCCAAGAAAAGGAAACTGAGTTGATTGATCGCTTGAAAGTCAAAGGTGTTGCACAACTCATGAAAGTTAAAGACACCTCAAAAATTAAAGGTTGGGTATCAGAACTTGAACCTCTTTACGTAAAAGAGGTATATGAACCTCAATATGATTTGATTGTGAATATGATGTTCTAAGTTGAGATACACATCATTTTTTCCAACCTACCCAAACTTAGTTGATGGTTGGTAAGATGTAAGTTTTCTTCTCATTTAATGCTATCTCAAATTGAAGGTTGGATATGATAACCCTCATATCTACATTATCACTTTTTAGATATTTGATGCTATCTTACGTGTGACATAACAAGCATACAAACACGTCATGTTGTCTTTATTAGATGTGTTGTTCATTATACATTTGTGGGTGGTGTGAAATAAAGATTTTTGTGTAATTTGGATATAGTTCTACTAATTTTTGTAACATTTGAAATCTTTGTCTGTGTGTAGACTAGATCATCTTGAATTTACGAGTCATCCGCATAATCAGGTCATGTTGTTAAACATTTGGGTATCAGAACTTGAACCTCTTTAGGTAAAAGAGGTATATGCACCTCAATATGATTTGATTGTGAATATGATGTTCTAAGTTGAGATACACTTCATTTTTTCCAACCTACCCAAACTTAGTTGATGGTTGGTAAGATGTAATTTTTCTGCTCATTTAAAGCTATCTCAAATTGAAGGTTGGATATGATAACCCTCATATCTACATTATCACTTTTTAGATATTTGATGCTATCTTACATGTGACATAACAGGCATACAAACATGGCATGTTGTCTTTATTAGATGTGTTGTTCATTATACATTTGTGGGTGGTGTGAAATGAAGATTTTTTGTGTAATTTGGATATAGTTCTACTATTTTTTGTAACATTTGAAATCTTTGTCTATGTGTAGATTAGATCATCTTGAATTTACAAGTCACCCACATAAATAGGTCATGTTGTTAAACATTTGGGTATCAGAACTTGATCTTCTTTAGGTAAAAGAGGTATATGCACCTCAATATGATTTGATTGTGAATATGATGTTCTAAGTTGAGATACACATCATTTTTTCCAACCTACCCAAACTTGGTTGATGGTTGGTAAGATGTAATTTTTCTGCTCATTTAATGTTATCTCAAATTAAAGGTTGGATATGATAACCCTCATATCTACATTATCACTTTTTAGATATTTGATGCTATCTTACATGTGACATAACGGGCATACAAACACGTCATGTTGTCTTTATTAGATGTGTTGTTCATTATACATTTGTGGGTGGTGTGAAATGAAGATTTTTGTGTAATTTTGATATAGTTCTACTATTTTTTGTAACATTTGAAATCAAGTTGTCTGTGTGTAGACTAGATCGTCTTGAATTTATGAGTCATCCGCATAAACAGGTCATGTTGTTGAACATTTGGACATGGTGAACGGTCTTAAAAAGTGCAACACCTTCTATTCAAATGGAATTCAAGTTATTAATACCTCAAGAAATAACTTAGCTTGCTCCATTATTTATTGATATGTGTTGGAATGCTTTATTTATAGTTTGTCTTACAAGCAATTTAGTTTCCATCGAAATATGTCTTGTTCTCTAAGTGTTTTCTATAGCCCCCTTTTACCTAAATCTGATATCTTTGACTACAAAGTGGCTAAAGAAAACACAAATTGTTAACATTAGTTGCAAACACACGTTAAGATTAGTTGCAAACATGTGTTTTTAACATTAGTTGCCAACACATGTTGTTACCATGGTAGCTTGATTACATTAAGATTTCACACAATTTATGTTGTCCTATAAACCATGTCATCCTAGTCACGACCCTTTGGACCCTCAAACTTGAATATATTCTTAAGCCACGTGCATAATCAAAGCCTTTAAGTGATTTGTTAAGCCACATGCATAATCCTACAAAAATATTAAATGAGGAAAAATATTTGGGGTGTACATATATTTTTTCAAACGTATAGGTTATTCATATGATGAATGTCAATAATTTGGGTGCACACTGGTAAACATGCCACATTTTCAAATGTTCTATATTGTTTATTTCCATTATTCATGTTTATGTACATTGAATAAAATGCGGTGTTGTTCAACCTACAACTTCATGTTTACAATGAAATCCTATCAAGGTACACATACCACTTTTACATAAAAAGGATGGTTGTGATATCAAACCTTTGATTTGAGATAACATCATATGAGTAGGAAAAATACATCTTACCCACCATGAACTAAGTTTTTGTAGGTCGCAAAACACTATGTTAGTTAAGCCTCGAACTTCATGTTTACAATAAGATCCTATCAAGAAGCACACACCTCTTTATGTAAATAGGAAGGTTATGATACACCTTTAATTTGAGATAACATCAAATGAGTAGAAAAAGTATATTTACTAACTGTGAACTAAGTTTTGTACATTGAAAAACATGACGTGTAGTTCAACCTAGAAATTCATATTTACAATGAAATCATGTCGAGGTGTGCATACATCTTTTACCTATGATGAAGGTTGTGATCTCCAACCTTTAATTTGAGATAACATCAAATGAGTAAAAAATTTGTATCTCACTGACCATGAACTAAGTTTATGTATGTTGAAAAAAAATGACGTGTAACTCAACCTAGAACTTCATATAGATGTCAAAGTGTTAATGCGGTTTGAATCACCATAGGTAAAAATGGTATGGAAGAGTGTACGGGAACGTTGGTTAGGATTAGGTTTTAGTACTAGGGTTAGGGTTTAGGGATGCAATTATTGTTGCAAGGCAGGATGACATTAAGTGATATGAATGTTTGATCCCAACTTTAGTGTAAGCAAATTTAAACTTCTTGATTAAGTGATATGAATGTTTGATTCCCCTCTCATTTTGTCTCAATAATATTATCCATACAACACTTTTCATTTGGTCATCCCAAATATCAAAGGACGAGTATGGGTCAACTCTACTTGTAACACAAGTATCCAATCCTACGTCCAAAAATGAAAGTCGTCTCTTAAAATATAAGGCACAAAAAACAATGTCAAAACATGTAACACTTATATGAAAGGTTGGTTATTATGTATCAAACTTGAGAATTTCGTCTCACAAAATATAAACAAATTGGTAAACTGATCAATGCATGCACAAAACACTATTCACATTCAACATTATTCAAAACTTGAAATTATTCAAAATCTAATTTCAAAAAATTAATTATACCTTTTTTAACCAAATGGTACCCATCACTTATAAGTTTAAATAAATTTTTTTATCATAATAAGACCTAAACAATTTTTTTAAACTTCCAAATGCATAGCTCAAAATAAATAAAATACATCATACATCTATTTTAATATCCAATTTTCAATTATAATCATAAGAACACAATGCTACATCTAACTACGTAATAAGATCATAGTTAATAAAAAAAATAAATAGAACAAACAATAATTAAATGGAAGGAATGTAACCGATAAAAAATACGCAAGAAATGTATTTGCTATTTCAATACAAATTCATACACAATTTGAAGAAGTCCTTGATTCCATGATTATAAAAATAAGAAATTCTTCAAGATCTTCTTTCTCCATAAGTATAGTAGTTTAACCAAGTAAGCATTGCCTACTTCCAACAACTGAAACCACCAAGCAAGGAGGGAGAGAGAATATCAACAATAAGGAATGAGTTAAAACTAAATCCCTTTCTATCCTTTTCATTCCCAATTTCACAAAAATCTATTTTTTCCATTTCACGTGCTTTCTTGGAAGGTTGATAAAACTTGACCTTAGTAGTGTTTATTATTCATTATATGAAATGTTGCATAAATAATTGATGCTTTTATGTTATGTGAATAGAGATAACATATGGATAAAATATGTTGGAATGAGTGTGAATAGAGAGAGGTGATGGGAATGAACCCAACTTCACATAAGATTGTACTATTTTTCACTATATAATTGTATTAAACAATATCTTTAAAAAAACTTCAAAATTAAATATAAATTGACATAAACATATAATATTCATCACTTAATAATAATAAAATTTTAATATATAAAATAAAACATTTACAATAATTATAATTTCTTTTAAAAATCTACTTAAAACTATTTTTAATAATTATGTGATTAAAAAAATCAAGAAAGATCAAATTAAATGTCAAAAAACAAGAGTATGGGGTTGAAAACTTCACACTTACCAATCAAAAAAATTTATTATTATAAAATAATGTAATTCACATTTATATATTGAAGAAGATTTTGGAAATCTAACATTAAAAAACAAACATTCAACAGAATTTTTTTTTTAAAAATGTTGCACAGTTGCCCCCAGAAGCTTCGTTTTTTGATTCTTATGTGCGTCCTTCCTCTAGAACCTTCACTGACATCTCGTAAGCAGTTTAAGAGAGAAAACTAATTTTGATATTGGATGGAAACTTGATGCAAACTTATGCATTGTAACTTAAAGTATATTAAATGAAAATTAATTCAAAACTTTAAAGAGAATAATACGGGTTGAGATAATGATTATGGATGACCCTCACATTCACATTCAATCTCTGTCTTCATCATGTGAACAGCATTTGCAATGGTCGGAGTGGAATGTCAGCAATGCCAACAGCACCACCTTTAGAAGACTCTTCTTAACTCCCCAACTCTCTTGCACAAACAAATAAAATAAGATTATGATTTAGACCCCTCCCAGGTGCCGTAATTTAGCAGCTCAATCACATTAGGACATCATTACTGTAGATGCTTATGATCAACGACAATAACATTAGTTGATGTACCTGCAATAAGCCCAAATGTTCGTTTTTTCACTCTTACATTGCAGTAGTCAACAACAATGGAATGGACCAGGGCAGGAAGTTGGTGATAAAGTATTTCTTACGTTCTACTCCATTGTCCTGTGATGGATGTCCAAACCCTGTTCCGTTTTGGCACAGGCAGGAAGGACGATGGCAAAGTGTGCAGAGTTTGGCTTTAAACAAATGCATTTTGTGGATGCGTTTAGCTCTGACTCCAATGGCCAGAAGAACATGAATGTCAGCAGAAAGTTCTTCGCCCTCTGTGTTCACCATTATCATACCCACGCTGCCGGTGGATTTTACGACATGGCCTTTTTCGACATGGGCATTCGTTCCTCTGTCACAGATCACAATCTTGCCTTTCACTAACTTAGAATCCAAGGTTCCCTCAAGGTGTTTTGCACTGAAGGCATTCAATCTTGCAAACAAGATTCATAGAACTCCAGAGAATAAAAATTAAAACAAAGAAAAAGAGGAAACATCAAATGCAAATTTTGAATGCAAGAAGGGCATCCCTGCTTTCTGCACAGGCATCTTGCCTGGCGCTGCCTGCTCCTCCCTCTCTCCACGCCCGCTCTATGATCCTCTCCATCAAATCCCGCCTTCAAATGTGGTTTGTCAATTTTGAAATCAATATTTTCAAATTATTTTTGAGCAGGAAAGATTTTAAAAACTCCGTATGACATGGACCAAACGTACATCAAATCTCTGTTTAAAAATGTAAATCATGCAGCAGATGATATCATGTTATGGACATATATAGACATGTCATTTTTTTTTACTGCTGGATAGCTTTTGCTGTTTTTGGGTGTACATATGATTACAGTATACATAAGAATTTTAATTATATTTCAAATAGGATGATTTAAACTTGTAACCTCTCTTTCAAGATATTCTTCACCCCAAAACCAGCTGGACTCAACTAGGATAGGGTGAACAGAGGCTGAAGATTGTCTTCTGCATCAGAAATGCTGCATGTTTTATCTGGAATGCTGTGGCCAACTGTAATGGGAGCCATCCTTAACACCCGCTAGAACAGTGTATATATTGATAATGGACTCATAGAAAGGCTCGCTTTCAAACAATGGATAACAAATATGCAACAACGCATTCAAAGAAACATCACGTCTTTGAAAAGATCTTTGACAATAGTCTTAACAAATCTTGTAAAACCTGAGGAATTTGTCTTGACTTCACCCTCCCATACAAAATATTAAACTACCAATACAATTTCAACCTAAAAAGCAAAACACACAGAAAGAACGAAATGTTGGAGCAAAGAAGGTAAAGAAACTTACCTATAATTCAATTTTGCACATGCATTGAAACCAATGCGCAGATGAGCATAGAGTCCAGTCTGAGGAAATCTTGTTCATCCATGCCAAGAATCAAGATAGAACTTTTAGTTATGCTTGTCGCCTTCGTCAACTGATTTGCTCGTCTTGCACCACGACACCCTTGTCTATTGTCGGTTGTTACCTCCTAGAGCTTCTAATTTTCATAACATTTCTATTTAGGAAATCTTGTTTGTCCACGCCAAGGCAGAGCTTTCAGTTATATTTGACACCTTCATCAGCTATTCTGGTTTTGTTTTTTGCTCATGATTGCCCTTGTCTACTGCTGAATGCTGCCTCCCGAGGCTTTTAATTTTCATCATATTTCATTTCAGAATAACTGCATCCTCATCATCCTACAATAATTGTTGTTTGAAGAGAATATTTTGACACGAATAACCTTGCAAGCTAAGTAATAAAACACAAGTCAAATTTAGTTTACACAAAACTGAGGATCTATTAATGACAAAATAGAAAAAGCAACACGAAAGTTGAGTTTCATATGGGTACCAACAGTATTAAGGTAGTGTTTTAGTTTGTAATTGTATATATAGTGGTTATGTCTGTTGTAAAAAATATTTACTTGTAGTTAACTAGACATAACCACTATATATACAATTACCAACTAAAACACTACCTTAATACTGTTGCTACCCATATGAAACTCAACTTTCGTATTGCATTAATTATTTTGCTAACTTGTTGTTGTTGTATGTGTTCCAAGGACACGTGCATCTCACTGAGCCCAGGAAAGTAATTAATGCCTTTTCTAGAATCTATTTTGTTTTGACCCTAAATCCGAACCAAAACTAATAAAATTCTCTAAAAGAGATTTGTCTATAGATTTGGGAATATAAATTTCAAAGTCAAAGGAAACGGGTTTAAGCAATATATGTATTCTGATTACAACCTATGCTCCTATAAGCTCCTAGGACAAGGATGGCAGGGGCCGGGAAAATGCATTTCTAGGACAGGTTTTTCTAAGACACGTGAAATTGTAAAATATAAAGAGAATTTCAAATACTCATATGGTAACATTGTTTAGGCATTCATCGTAGACATTATAGAAGTTTAGAACCCATTGAAGCATCGATAATTGAATAGGAGTTATGATGTTCTCTATCTATCTGTCTCTCTCTATATATGATTCTATGAACATGAGTTAATAGAGGCATGCTTGACTTGTGTATATATAGAGGTGAGGAATTTATTATTGAATTTTTCTTAAAACCTTCAAGACTGCATGTTCTGTTGTCAAACTCATTAACAAAGAGAAATGGTTAAGTGAAAAGATAGCCCATTATGTTCCAATTTGACCTCAGCCAAAATACTAATGGATGGGTTTGTTCTCCAAGTTGTCTGTGCAGGGAATAATTGATCGATTTTTGCATTATAAATGTGGAATTTCCTGCCAGTTATGACTTAACTCATATTCAGCAGTATAAGGACTATAGCATGCCAACTTTATCTGTGGCAGTCACCGTATACTAAAGAGGTAGTCTAACCTATGTAGCTTAAACTAGCCATGGTTTAAAAACCATTAAACCAAATAATCCTTGAATGTGACTTTGACTATAAAGATGCAGAGATCTACAACGAGTGATACATATTTTGTAATTTTTGTAATTATAATTAATCGTTGATTTATTACTTGGACAGACTTATAATTTGGTGGGGATTTGTTGGTAATACCCCTCACAGGTGAGGTAGTACACCTTCCATAGTTTCCTTAATTTTTTGTAGGCATTGAAAGGTTGTACATTTTTCTTTAAAGTGGCATAGATTTGCAGGGAGAGTTAGAGGATGGGTCTTGAGTATTAACTGCAGAAACAGTCTATCCTGTTAAGATTTGACTTGCAAGAGCAGATAAACATTATCACATTTGCTCCCAATTCAAATCCATCCAGACAAATACCATGAATAACACAAGACACCGCACTTTCTTGGGTCTACATCAAAGCAAATTTAGTAATGGACACTATTCACCCCATCAGCTTCAATTGAAAATATACAAAATATTCACACACAGACTCATAAATAGATAACATATCTGCAATGCCACCAAACCAAATGTCTCTCATCTCAGCATTTTATTTATTATTTTGATGCACCTACATTGTTTAATTGTGGCAAAATAAGACCTTGTATATTAAATAAATGAAAACAGCAGTACAATCCACTAAAACAGAAGAATATAGGTAAATATACTGCACTCTATTTTTTATCACAGTAAATAACACCGTGATACAATATTCAAGGCAAATAAAACACTATAGCACGCATGACATTTCAATCAAAAATAATAGCACTGCATTTCACTGCAAATAAAACATAAAATAGCTGCATTTCACTGGAACTAAAACATAAAATAGCTCTGCATTTGACTGAAAAATAAAAGAAAATAATGCTCCATAGCAATCTTAAACTGATATAACTTTCATAGGAACAAAACATAGCAAACCTAAGCAAAGAGCGTGATCTTCCTACATTAATAAATATACTTTGCATTTATTCCAAATTGAGAAAATTACATCAAACATAAACAGAAGAAATCAAATGTCTCATGATCCTTTAACTTGAAATATGATCAACCTACACAACAATTCTCCCTCAATAGAGTGACCAAACACTTGAACAACATGATGGCGAAATTACTACTTATTTCCACTCTAAATCTATGAAGAAAATAGCTACCCATTCTACTAACTAGGTCAAAAAATAAATCATTGAGATCCCACATTTTCTCATTTCTCAGGGATGCATCTCGGAATTTCAGTCATCGCTTCCATCACTTTACTCTTCCTAGGAGCGCAGGGAAAAAGTAGTTCTAGGCTCTTGAAGATGCCTGAACTCATGTCTGTCTAGAGGTTGCCCACGCAACTCCGTGAATGAGATTATCATAGTCGTATCCATTGAGCTGTCAAGTGATATTATCATAGCCTTAACCATTGAGTTTGTTCATAGCCCTCTGGGCGCCCTCCCTGTTGACAAAAATAACAAAACCAAAGACCATGCTAACTCCTGTCTTCTGGTCCACTACCACATACACACGTGTGATGTGCCCAAACAGCTTGAAGAGCTTGTGCAAATCTGCATCCCGTGTCCTCGGAAAGATTCATAACCCTAACTGAATTCTCATCATTTCTCTGCTCTCTGCTGCATGGTGTCACCGGAGCGGTCATGATTTATATTAAATTCATTATATTATTAAAATATTTCAAAAATTATACAAACGTGGCAATTCTGATATTTGTATTTCTCTAGATATGAATAGGTAAACAAGCTAACAGTCAGTTTTGCAAAAGTCAATTTGAATAAACACAGTGTGGCAAGCAACCTAATAATTAATGATGAGAAGGGAACAAGCAAATAATAGTGAAACACTTTAAATCTAAACAAGATAAGCTATGTATTATTAGATTGCAGTTAAATGTTTGCGTATAATTCTCCAATTTTACCAAAAGAAAAAATAACAGTTCTTTTAACAGCTTAAAATATGAATTTTCACCTATCTTCTGGGATGGGATGGAATGGTCAGCCCTCCACTGATTTTAATAGCAACAACACCAGCAAGCTACACACAAAGTGATCGTTTACTATGTTTCATTAGAAAACAAAGCCTTCAAAATACGTGAGACCCTAAACAATAAGAAGCGTATCATGAAGGCAAAACCTCACCTGGGTAAATCAACATAGAAATCTGTCAATTATTTTCTATAATGGTCTCAAGCAGTCCGATGACCATGTTGAGGCCTTTGTTTGCTTCGTGTAAGGGCAAAAGTCTCATAGAAATCTGTCAATTATTTTCTATAATGGTCTCAAGCAGTCCAAGGACCATGTTGAGGCCTTTGTTTGCTTCGTGTAATGGCAAAAGTCTCGGTCGAGAGCTATTTGAACAAAGCCCCCCATTATTATCAACAAAGATAAAGTAAATATTTTTGCTCGTATTTATTTGCCAACTGTCCAAATAACCTACTATCTGTGCAAACCAGGTTTTTGGGTGTTCTGCTGCCTTGTGGCATCCAGATGAGCTACCAATTTACAACACCCTTGTAACTCATAACTGCAAGTTTCTGACACTGCTACCATACATCAATAATCGTACCTTCTCTTGCATCGGATCAGTTGCAGATGCTCTGACAATCTATGGAGCCATCTTGATCACCAATTATCCAGTGACAAAATGTTCACATAACAATTGCCCTAAGAATTGCACAGTTTATCTGATGAAAGCAAGTAATGGCAAAAATATTGACACAAATCTGAATAATGATGGTTGTTAAAAAATGTATTAATCACTGTTTAATGTGCTGCCCTCTGGTATAGCTCCTCTGGCCGGAACTAATACTGTAAAATAAGAATGAAACTTTTAATTCTACAATGTTGATAATTTTCTCAACTTTCATAGAACAGAACAATGGTCATGCAGGGCAAGACTATTGGTACATGAGCCATATCATCCAAAACAACAATTTAGGGACATTTGGAATGCCCAAGAAAGAATATTGAGTTTGCTTCAAATTAATACATTGCCCTGTGATGATAGCCGGCCTCCATGCATAAAAGCTTTAGAAGAATTCTGGAGCTGATAGATAATTACAGGGGAATTTCTGTATTCAGGTCATGTAACATTCTAAAAACATACACCATGCATACCAAACCTGATTGTCCCGGTTTCTTGTCATCATTGATCATAGCATTATCTGTGATCACAACACTCAAGATCGTTTATTTCATAAAATCATCAGAAATCCCCATAAGAACAATATCCATCCCTAAAATGATGGAAATGATCTGAATCCCTTTTTACAATTTCACATGCTACTATTTTGAGAAATAAGTTGTGATTGTTATCTCCACACGTGAATGTTCATAATAACCCTGAAAGTCATTACAGGTGTAGCAATAAGCTCAAAAGTAATGTCATGATTTTCATTATGGCAGGGTTTATAACATTCTGTTGTGAATTCGAAAGTTTCTAAGCTATAATTGCTCTCCTTATTTTGATAATGCGTCATAGAGTGTTGCAAGAATTCTTACATTCCATAATTGTTTTGCTCTCCTCATCCTAATCGTGGATGACAGAGTGTGATCCATAGATCACAATATTGATGCAAAACTCTTTAAATCATAATGTATAAAATTTGTTTTAGGGGTGGTACTGACATGAATCCCTTGCAACAATTTCTCATGCTACAATCTTGCAGTTGAGCTTAATGCCAAATGGTGATTTGGCAATCTCCACATATGTGAAGGTTCCTTATAACCTTGCTAGTCATCCCAGGTGTAGCAATGAGCTCAAAGGCAATGTCATGATTTTCCCCGTGCCGCTACAGAATGCTTTACAACATCCAGTTGTACATATTTTGGTTTTTCAACAAACCAATCTCCCTTCATTTTTCCCTTCTAACACCTTGACCAGTGGTTGCGATCTATCTCATACCATAAATGTATGCACCTTGTCCTTGACCTCAATCCAGCTACGACCTGGCTTCTTTTTCACTCCTCTGTCTTCCATCATTTTTCTCACTCTTGTGGCATCATCCCATCTTCCAGCTGTGGCATAAATATGTGAAAGTGTTATATAAGTCGCAGGATTTTCTGGTTCCAACTTAAAAAGACTTTTTGCAGCCCGTTCACCTAGTTCAATGTTACCCTGAGTTTTACAGGCACTAAGCAATGCAGACCACAAAAATACATCCGGTTCAAATGGCATATTATTTAATAAATCTTCTGCCTCCTCAAGGCGTCCAGCACGGCCAAGAAGGTCAATCATACATACATAGTGATCTGCACCTGGTGTAATCCCATAGTCTCGGCTCATCGATTCAAAATAGTGACGCCCTTGATCAACTAAGCCTGCATGAGTGCATGCACATAAAACACCAATAAAAACCACATGGTCAGGTTTTGTGCCAGAACTTAGCATTTTTTCAAATAACTCAAGTGCTTCCTTGGCAAGCCCATGCTGGGCATATCCGGCAATCATAGCAGACCATGAAACCAAATCTGCTTTCGGCATTTTCTTAAACACTTTCCATGCCCTGTCAACATTCCCGCACTTTGCATACATGTCGACAAGAGCACTTTCCACAAAGGAACTTTCATCTAACTCGCTTCTGATTATATGGCCATGAGCTTGCTTTCCCAACTCTAGTGCTGATTGCATTGCACATGCACTTAATAAACTAGCAAAAGTAAACTGATTAGGCTTCATCCCCGCCATTTGCATTTGAGAAAACAAATTCAAGGCCTTCTCACCCCGCCCACTCTGAACAAGTCTCCCAATCATCACAGTCCATGAAACTACATCTCTGTCATGCATTTTCTCAAACACCTGGCATGACCAATCCAATTTCCCACATTTTGCATACATATCAACGAGCCCACTCCATACAAAAACATCAGATTCCCCCCCGGTTCGGATGATATGACCATGAACCTCGCTACCAAGCTTTCCAGCCACAACTCTAGCACATGCACTAAGAACACTAGAAATGGTATACTTACTTGATTCTATGCCATTCTCTTGCATTCGTCTAAACACATCCAAGGCCTCCTCCACGAGCCCGTGGCGAACATAACCTGCAATAATTGTAGACCACGACAACTCATCTGGCGTAGGAATTTCATCAAACAGTTTTCTTGCGTAGTCTATCCTTCCATTCTTTAAATACACACCTATAATTGTGTTCCACGAACAGACATCTGTCTCGAGCATTTTGTCAAACACTTTGCATGCATAATCCAAACTACCACATTTGGCATACATATCTATTACACGGTTCCACAGGTAAACCCTTTGCTCACATCCCTCTGAAATTATATGGCTGTGTACTCTTTTACCTTCTTTCAAAGACTTCAAATCGATGCAACCTTGCAATAGTGTAGCATATATATTTACATCTGGTTTTAAGCCAGATTGGCATAAAATGTCTATTGCTCTGCTCAATTGTCTCTTCTTACATAAAACGCCAATGGCTTCCTTTAGTTTCCCTTGCTTGCAAAGTATATCGACATTTATTGACTGTTCATCTTTATAATTAGCACCGCACAGTTTATAGCTACGCACATGACGTCCAGAGTAATTGGATAGCAGTATTCTGTTAAATTGGGCAGAAGAGTGAGAGACTTTATTCATGCTGTTTTACTGGACTTGTTTTTCTGCAACCTTATTGTGGGCATGCTATGCACGAGTAGAGCAAAAAGTTTTAAAATTGTTAGCCACAGTCAACTCTACCACGTCATTTGAAATTAACATTTTTAAACAAATTTTTCATCAATATTTGCTCTATTTGCTCCATATGATGGATCATGGAGTGTGATGGGAAACATTGATGAAAAAACTCTACACAATCATATCCCAAGCTTTACATTAGTTATCTATCTTAATTTAATAAATGCAATCAATTAGCGAAACAGCCTAGTTTTTTTTGAGAGATAATAGGGCTTAAATAAATGTGATGATTAAATAAGAGAATTGGTATACTTGGTTTAGATAATAAAGTTAGAATCGATGATACAATTTGAGTAAATATGATAATTAAACATGATGGTGGGTGTATTTAGCATTAGGAGTATTGATGCATAAATGATGTAAATGTTTTGAATCTACTCTTCACTATTGAAAAAAAGGATTGTTTCAGTTTGATAAATATTTTAGAGCTTGAACTATTATATTAAATAATGCAAATCAATCTTGAGCCTTGTAAGCTTGATCCCAATTCTTATGAATTTGATTTGACATGTTGAATTGATTTGAGCTAATGAAATTGATTTGACAAAAAATTATGCTAGAAGATTTGTTTGCCTTTGTCTTTAAGATATCTTAATTTGTTAAGGTGGTGTTACACCGTTAAGTTTAGTAACTTAATAGTTGAATGGATTCTTCTAGGTCAAACCCCTTGGTATATTGAATCAATAACAATGAGAAATATTATAGATAGCATTTGTAGACATGCAAATGGCCTATATGATGATGCATATTCAATTCTCTTATTGCCCTTTAGAATTGATGTGAATGCAACTTATTCGCCTCTTATATTTCATCATAGCATCAGTTTAAAAACATAATGATGGTGTTACACCGTTAAGTTTGGTGACTTAATAGTTGAATGGATTCTTCTAGGTCTAACCCCTCGGTATATTGAATCAATAACAATGAGAAAGATTAAAGATAACATTTGTAGACATGCAAATGGCCTATATGGTCATGCATATTCAATTCTCTTATTGCCCTTTACAATTGGTGTGTATGCAACTTATTCTTTGCTGGTGTAATTAAATATTCCTATTTACACTTTACTTGAGCTTACTTAGGATAATGCATTGCATAGTAGTTTGCATTGTAGACACCTAAAAGTTTGCATCCTATTTTAGCACATGGTGTAGGAGAATTCTACTTTAGGTGGTCATAGTTGTTATCTCATTCTACTTTATGTGTGAGATCAACCTTTAGCACTCTTATCACATTATCATCATCTCCATGTTGCGCATGTTTGCACATACTTCATTGTACAATGGAGGATGATCCACCTTTGGTGGGCATGTGGTTCCACCTTGTATCATTGGTAGGTTATCAATTGCATATCTCCTAGTTATCACGCATTGCCTATATACTCAAGCACATCTATATTGTAAATCAATGGGCTTTTATGTAAATTGATTATCATTGAATCCAGTCAATTGAGGATCATATTATTTTGTCTATCTCTCTTGTGTTACTCTTTGATCTTCTAGAACTTGACATATTTTCATTGCATTAGGAAAATTCTTATATGATATCAATGCTTGATGCAAAATTTTTACATGGTATCAGATCCATATGAGTGTTTATTAAATAGCCATTAGAGAGTTTTTTGCTTCAATTTTTGGAGGGCCATGATTCAGATCCGGAGAAAAACCAACTTACAGGAGTGTCTAGAGAAAGATCTGACCTCACCATTGTGTCTGAGTGGTTTTTCTGGTAAGTTTTGACTATAATTTTGTGTAACTTTGGCAAAATTTAAATCTGAAGCAAAAAAAAAATTACAAATCGGGCTTGTACAGCCCGATCTGCAATACAGTGGTACGAATTAAAAAATAATTGAAAACAAAGGGGAAGCAATTTGTTTATTTCATATTTGTTATTTTCTTTTTGCAATATTATATCTACAAAATAATGGGTCTCGATTTGCAATACAGTGGTACAGATTCAAATTTTTTTTAAACAAAGGAGAAGCAATTTGTTTATTTCAGATCTGTTATTTTCTTTTTGCAATATTATATCTGCAAAATATTGGGGTTGATTTCGGGGTTTCCACCCTTGTTTCTGTTAGTGAACATTTGCAGGCAACAGAGTACGCATCAATATCTGCCCAGATCCATACACATGAGATCTCGATAGAACAGGGCTACCAACCACAACCAACATTGCAATCAAGATTCAACAAAGACAAACCTCCCACCGATTGACCTCAACCAAGTCCGCAGACCTCAACTGGGAGTTCCTTTTCTTTCTCAAACTTTCATGACATTTTATTTAAATGTTACTCAACTTATAGAGATGATAATGAAGACCGAGATAAGAGGTATACAAGATTGTAGAAAGGATTAGATCAGTTGTTATTTTTTCATTGATGTCAAGCAATTGATTTCTAGTTCATATTGAATTGCCATATCTTTTGGAGTTGATTTAATTAGGAAGTTAATAAACATCAGACAATGATAAGGTACTATTGAGATAATTGTTTTCTACTTTATCATGTCGGTAAAGCAGATTGGGCAAGTTGGTAAGCTAAATAGTTAAGTTACCGAGCATAAAGAAGTCTATCGATAAAGAGTTGTGTAAGTTGGTCAAAACACTGAGACATTAAGGCACTGAGAAGTGCATGTTAGTCACTGAGCCAAGAGTTGGTTACCAAGCGGAAAAATGTTAGAAACAAGGATAAGAATGCATTTAATGGCGAGCCACAGTGATCTGGAAGATTCCAAGGATGAAGAAGAAGTTAGTTATAAGATCTACGCATGGGAAAATTCAAGGTAAAGATCTATGCTATAGATTAAGCGGCAAAAGTGAAGGTTTTACTTCCAAGAAAAGTGCAAGTTCTGAGGTGAGGCTGAAGCGGTTCACCGAGTATCAAATTCACTGAATCGGTTCAAAAAGTTGATCTAACGGTTGAGATTGATTGAAGTAAAACCTAATCAAGGAGATTAAGAGGCAAAAGAAGAGTTTATTTAAAGGATGAGTTCGAATAACACAAGGGCTGACAAGTTGAAATGTTGAAGTGCTAGCGAGTGAAGTAGTAAAGAGAAGAGAGGTGTAAATGTGAGTCTAAAGAAGAGATTGATGAAGTGTTGATTCCAGTAATTAGAGAGTGCATAAGAGATTTGATCAAGCAAGAGGTAGTTGCAGTTTTACAAATCAAATTATATAATGCTGCTTATTTTCATTTGTAACAGAGAAATCTCTCAACTGAGTGGACTTAACAAGTCTTATTGTAAAATCCTTGAGAAAGGTGACATTATAAAAGAGTGTTCAAAGCCCTCTAAATAGGCCACTCCTAACTGGGTGAAGATCTTAATAGGTCTGAGGTAAATCCCCTAACAGGGTCACATATAACAATGTGTATTGTAATCTTTAACAGTATTGGCTTTTAAGCGAGCATACTTCAGAAGGGTATTTTCATTTGTGGGTGACAATTCCCACAAAGGTTTTTCCCAAATTGGGTTTCCTCGTTAAATATGGTGTTATGTGTGTTGAATGATTTACGTGCATGAAATTTACTATTTATTCAATTTATTGTTTGAGCTATTGAAGTTATTGGTGATTCGATTGTTGTTGTAGTTTTGTTCTCCCAAGTTGAATCAGAGTTAAGTTTTAAAGTTTAAGTTATCATAGTTTTCTGATTCACCCCCCCTCTCAGTAATTCAATGATTGGTACCAGAGCTTAGTACTCTAAGAGATAATTTTAAATAACTTGAGTTAAATATCTGAAGATGTATAAGAGGGATGCACCAAAGTTGAATAAGGATAACTTCTCTACATGCAAAAAAAGAATGAGGTTGCATTTATATGGGATTGGAGAGTATGTATTATACTATCTTGACAATGAGTATTTACCACCACCATTTGGGACTATGACACTTGAGAAAATAAGAGAAAGACAAGATCACACACAAGTTATGATTGAGATATCATCTACTCTCAGCGACCTAGAGTTCAATGATCTTAAAGGATGTGATACCGTAAAATGGATGTGGGATAAGATTGCATTGGTACGTGGTGGAGATCAACATGTTCAGAAGGAAAAAGATGAAAGTTTGAGAGGCAAATTTGATTATATGAGAATGAAAGAAGGTGAAAATGTTACACAATATAGTGCAAGACTCAAGGAAACTGTGAATTCTATGTTGGAATACTTTAGAGATAACTGAGAGGGGGGGGGGTGAATCAATTATCTGCAACTTTAAATATTTATCTTATACTTATTAATCCAGATTGATACAAAGTAAATGCACATACAGATAACACATTACACAACACATCAATTTGGTTACGGGGAAACCAAATGGTAAAAACCCCGATGGGAATTAGTACCCACA
>MU227768.1:843078-862773 GCA_018584345.1 Thuja plicata
CATAGTCTGATGTCAAAGTAGTTAACAACTTATCCATTATATCTTCTTCTGAAATTTCTCCTCCATTGTTTCTGATTCTAGATACTGCTTCATTTATCCTTTGATTATAAGCTCTAATGTTTTCTTCAGGTAACATCTCAAGGCTGTTGTATTTCTTTTTCCATGTCTTGCTGCATGCATTCTTTGCTTGAACATCTCCTTCAAACATGTCTTCTAAATACTTCCATATGGTATATGTTTTGTCAATCTTCTTGATTTCAAAAAATTCACTGTCAGATAAGGCACTGATTAGGGCTTCTTTGGAAATTGCATTATTGGTAAATGTTTCCTTTTTTCTATTGGTAGCATCCTCCTTTACAAGGTCTTTCAGGGACAAAATTACAACTTCTTGAGTAGCAATCTCAAAGATCTCAAAACCAACACATTGTAGATGTGTTATCATTTTGTTCTTCCAATCCAGATAGTTCTCTCCATCGAACTTAGGGATCTCTTTTCTAAAGTATGCCATCTGATCTAACTTAAGCTATTTAGGCTTTCTCTCCAAGGCACTTGGCTCTGATACCAATTGTTAGAATACTTCAGAGATAACTGAGAGGGGGGGTGAATAAGTTATCTGCAACTTTAAATCTTTATCTTATACTTATTAATCCAGATTGATACAAAGTAAATACACATACAGATAAAACATTACACAACACATCAATTTGGTTATGGGGAAACCAAATGGTAAAAACCCCGGTGGGAATTAGTACCCACAAAGAACTATGCTATTTATAGTGATCCCTGTTAAAAGATCTTCCAACCCTGCTAGGAGTTGTACATTACAATGCAGTAGTATAGTGACCTGGTTAAGGGTTGGACCCTGTTAGGAGTCTTTTAAAATAACCCTGTTAGAGGTGTGGACTCACTATCCAAGGACTCACTTTCCAAGTGGTGAAGGCTACAACCTTTTGGTTATTTGATACACACTGTATCAACAAGGTGAACTATTGTCTGTGACACTGCTTGTCTGATTAGTTCCTTTTATGTGCCGATGCTTTAACCTCTTGTAAAGCACTACAACAATCTTCTTTGTGTTCTGAAAGCTTCTACTTCAATATCTATATTATCAACATATGATAAATATAGCTCTGTTGCTTTAACACTCTGCTCTGCTTTTCTAATCTCTGGCTTTCGCAACTCTTCTTATTACAAATGACCTTCTATAAGTACATACACCAAGTATGAGATCATGGGACCTATAGGACAACTCTTCTTAACATCCTTTTCGGCTCTACTAAGCGCGCAAGCATAATTACAACCGTGCAAGTACTAACTGAATAGACGTGTCGCTTCACTAAGTCAGCTTCATCAATTTAATCATAACTTTGCAATCTTCTTGAAATATGTTTGGCGCGTTTAGATTAATATCAACAACTCATAACTCATCATGAATATACACATGCATATCCTGAAGATAGGCGCAACTTGATCAAAATGTTACATATGTCGGCCTTAAACCGTTATTCCTCCAGAACTGTAACCGTCAATAACAAAATTACATATCTTTACTGAAACCTCATATCTGGGTCTGCGTGTATGAACATAGCATAGTAAACATGTCAAAAACATGTATCTATCCACGCTGGTCTTCATGTTATCATATGGATAAGTACATACAGAAGTACTATTGTGTATTATATGTTGTCATCAATGACAAACATACAATCAACCAACTGTTCATAATCAAACCTCCAACATTCTATCAATGGTGTTGGAGGACAGATAGATAAAGAATATGTAACAAGTGAAAAGTGTTGAGGACATTTTTACCTATGTATGCCATCTGAGTATCTGCAATACAAGAACTAAGATTCATTCCTCAGATGACTGTCTAACTGGATGCTACTATTGGTAAGTTGATTTCTTTTGAGCTAAATGATTTTGATAATAGTTTACCTGTCACTGCTAGGATTGAGTCTATATTTAAATCATCTTTGAAGATTGGAAGTTCTAGGGTGTCTATACCTAGTGATGGTTATGTAAGTACTGCAAGAGTGAGTTAGAAGAATTGTATGCTGAAGATGAAGAAAATGAAAAAGAGTTTGAATCTCTACTAGATAGAAGACTATAGAGAGGTAATGGAAAGTATCGAGGTAAGCTACCTTTGAAATGTTTTAAATGTAACAAGATTGGTAACGTTGTTGCTAGATGCCCTAAAAATGACAATGATGAGAAGAAAGACAACCAAGATGATAACAAAAGAGAAAATAGATTCTGAAGATTATGAGATTTTAAAAACAAAGGTACGAAGTCATGCCATAATGCTAATGAAGGACTAATCGATGATGATACAGATAATGATGATGGTGAAGAAGTTGTATATGTTGCTATCAAGGATAATTCTGATGAAGAAAAGAAAGAAGAAAAAACCCTAATCTCACATGTAAGAAAAAATGATACATGTATTATAGATGTGGTTCTTCATGCCATATGACTAGTGACACACTTAAGTTCATTAATATGGAAGAACATGATGGAGGATATGTTAGATTCGGTAATGATGCCCCATATCCTATGAAATGTAAAGGTTCTATAATTCTATTGAATAATACAAAATGTGATGATGTCTATTGGGTTGAAGGACTATAGTATAATCTGTTGAGTGTGGCACAACTAAAAAATACAAGACACTAACTATAATTTTAGAATGGAAAGGTAAAAGTATTTGATCAAAAAGGAAGTCTGATTGCCACTGGAGAGAAATATTAAGGTAACTTATTTTACCTTGATACATCTACAAAGACTTGTTTATATGCTAAAGTTTAGGATGCATGGTTATGGCACAAGAGGTTATGTCATGAGAATTTTGACAATTTAATTAAAGTGTGCAAAAAGAATAGTGTTAGAGGTCTACTGAGATTGGAGAAAGTTGTGAATGTCATGTGCAAATAATGTCAAGTTGGTAAGATGAAAAATTCAAGTTTTACAAGATAATCTTACATTACATAGGGACTTTTGGAATTATTACACACTGACCTATGTGGACCTATGAGAACACATAGCTACTATGGTGATAGATATTTCATTTTCTTTGTTGATGATTATTCTAGAATGATGTTTGTCATGTTTTTAAAAGACAAATCTAAAGCTTTTCAAATGTTTAAGTGGTATAAGGCAAGAGTTGAAAAGGAGACTGGAAGAAAACTAAAGTGTCTGAGATCTGATAGAGGAGGAGAGTTTACTTCTAATGAGTTTAAAATCTTTTGTAATGGACATGGAATATAGAGACAAATGTTTGCACCAAGGACACCACAGCAAAATGGTATAGATGAAAGGAGAAATAGATCCATTGTGGATTGTGAAAGAACACTGATGATTGAGAAGGGTATTTCTCAAACATATTGGAGAGAATCATTCATCACTATTTCTTATACACTTAATTGAGTACAAATGAAGAAAGGTACACACAAGACTCCATATGAGATTTGGTATGATCAAAAACTGAATGTAAGTTACTTCAAAGTATTTGGAAGTAGATGCTAGAGATGGTAAGTTTGATTCTAAAGGAGACAAAGGAATATTCTTAGGATATTCTACAAAGAGAAAAGCTTACAAATGTTTGAACAAGTCTACTAACAAAATTGTGAAAAGTACAAATGTAAGAATTGATGAATTTGCAGAGAAAAATGATGAGGACAACAAGAAGGAACCTGACAACTACCAGAGATTTGTATATGTTCAACTTGATGTTCCTAATACCTTACCAAAAGCACAAACTGAGGAGGAAGTTGAACAGAGAAAAATACCACCGAAGATGGAAATGAAATTCAACCAACTACCAAGCCTATTCTAGAAAAGTATGTGAGGAGACACCACTCACCGAGCAAGATTATTGGAGACAAGAAAGCTAGAATTATGGAGTGAATCAAGGTAAGAGGCAACACATTCTTAATTTGTGAATTAGAGCCAAGAAAAGTAAAAGATGCATTGGAGAATTAAGACTGGGTTAAAGCTATGAAATAAGAGAGAGATCTGATTGAAAAGAATAACACATGGACTTTAGTACCGAGACCTAAAGATAAAAATGTTAATGGTACAAAGTGGATTTTTAGAAACAAATTAAATGAGCATGGAGATGTAATCAGAAACAAATCAAGACTAGTTTGCAAGGGGTATGCACAAGAAGAAGGTATTGACTATGGTAATACTTTTGCACCTGTTTCTAGATTAGAAGGAGTTATAATTCTACTAGCATATGCAGCTTATAAAGGTTTTATTAAAGTTTATCAAATGGATGTTAAGTCTACATTTCTTAATGGTATTCTTGAAGAAGAAGTACATATAGAACAACATGAAGGATTTGTTGAGAATACTAACAAGGACATGGTATGCAAACTGCACAAGGCACTATATGGTTTGAAAAAATCACCCCGGGCTTGGTATGAAAGGTTACATGCATATCTAATCAAGATTAGATTTCAAAGAACAAGTGACAATAGTAATGTGTGTCTAAAAAGTGATAGAAATAATAAGATTTTGATTGATGAAATATTTGTTGATGATATTATTTTTGGACGCAATAACACATTATGGAGATCTTTTGTTGAAGAGATGACAAATAAATTTGACATGTTCGTGATAGGGGAGATAAAATTCTTTCTTGGACTACATATTAAACAATTCAAGGATGGGATCTACATCACACAATCAAAGTACATCAAGGAGATCCTAAAGACTTTTAGGATGGAAGACTCAAGACCGGTTGGAACACTGATGGTTACTGGTTGCAAATTATCAAAAGAAGATGAGTCAAAGGAAGTGAATGAGACACTCTACCGATCAATTATTGGTAAGTTACAATATGTTGTACACATGAGACCTAATATAGCTCATGTAGTTGGTATTGTTGCAAGATTTTATGTCAATCCAAAGGAGTCACACATGTCAACAGTTAAAAGAATATTTAGATATTTGAAAGGAACTGAAGACTTTGGTCTACTATACAAGAAAGGAGGAAATTTTGAGTTGAAGGTCTACACTGATGTTGATTGGGCCAGAAACATTGATGATAGAAAAAGTACAAGTGGAGGAGATTTCTTTTTAGGAGAAAGATTAGTGACATGGCTGAGTAAGAAATAGACTTGTATATCAAAGTCTACTATCAAGGCTGAGAATGTTGTTGCAACTATTAATTGTGCAAATATTATATGGATCAAATAGCTACTTAAAGATATGCAAGAGGATATTACCAATCTAGTTACTATTTTTTGGGATAATACTTGATGGGGAGCTCCTCTCCTAGAGCCTTCTAGATCTCTCTAAGACCTTCTCCTGGTATTCTTTAGGGTCTCTATCTCTACCATAATTAGAGGATTCTTCTCTGATCCTCTACCTCACCAAGAGCTCTCCACCAACTTCACACTCTTCAATAAACCCTTCTCCATAGCCTTACTCCTTCATGGTTTCATTAACCCCTCTACCATTCCAATGGTGTCAACTTATTATGGATTGGTTTCCTAACTCCTATTAGGTCTTATCCAACCTCTATGGGTCTAATTTTGTGAATCTTTTACCCATTTTCCAATCTGGTTCCAAATGACTAGTCTTTTAGGCCTTGTAGCCTTTTTAGGCCTATTAGCCCTCCTAATCACTAAAAATGTGATTTTTATTCTAAAACCCCTTAACACACCTAGAAAAAAATTGCATATTATTTGTGGGTTTTTCCTCCCCTTTAATATTTCCTAGGTCTTTGATCCCAATCTTATCCGTACAATGGACTTTCACCAAACCCCTAAAAATAAGGGTTTCTAGGGCATGATGGCTGGTATGGTTTCTTGAACTTCTTCCACTGATCTAATGATTTTCTCTAAAATCCTCCTTCTATAAAATGGTCCACACCTCATTCCCCTACACTCCACTATCACTGATTGGCAAATACCAATCAACTGGCAATCACCAATGTTGCTGCACTACTCAGTCACCCTAGCTAGAATAGCTAGTACTCGTCTACGGCCTGAAAGTTCTCAAGCTTCCCCTGCACACACACACACACACACACACACACTCCAAAAGCCATATCTACAAATTATATACAAGGTTCTAATGGATTCCAAGTGGTCATGGAGTTTGAATCACAGGAACACCAAGAAAAGCCATCTTTTACATGATTGGACCAAAACTGGCCAGTGAACTCAAAAAATTCAAAGATTTAAACAAAAGCTAACCAGAAAGAAGAATTAACTAATATAATGCCACAAAGAGCTAATAAATTACATTTAAAACACTCTCCATGCTTTCATTCAATCCATTTAATCCATAAAAGTGATGGATGATGGCTCTGTAGCTTAATTACACTGCAAATTGGTTCTTTCCAAACACTAGTCCATACAATATGAAATATAACTATCAGATTAGGGTTGAAATAACCTTATATACTTCCATACCACCTATCTAGACCCTTTGGTTAGGATTTGGGCATCATAAGAGCTGATTCCTAAAATCTAGGAAATGTTGTCATGACAACTTTGCCAACTTTTGTCAAAATGACACTTTCTCAACTTTGAGGGTCGTAATTGGTTCCAAACCTTACCAAATGACCTTAAATGACTTACTAACATTAAAAAATTAAAAATATTCCCACTTTGGTACTTTTGTCAACCCTTTGACTTTTGGTTGACTTCTAGGTTCTAGACCCCTAGAATCAACTTGACTCAACAACACACAAAGCCTAATCTTTCCTAACACTAATTGCACCTCAAAACAAACTAGGGACTTTATAGATTAGTCCTTATTCAAGGCTAGTTGGCCAAACCAACCTACAAGCCAAAAATGACTAAAGATCTTCCTAAGACCTTAGGGTGCTCCTGCACCATCCTCCCCCTACAATAAGAAAGTTAAGGTACCTGTGGTGTCAGCCTGTCAGGAACTCCTCATTGATTCCGTGCTTCTTGAATTCACTCTCAACAATCCAAGTGGCTTTTGAATCTGTTTGTTGTCTCCACTTCATTATATGATCCATATAGACTTTGTGTCTTGTCTTCTTCTTTACTCTTGAATCCAATATCTTTTCCACTTATGGCTTGAATTGTTCCAAAGTCTTGAACTATCCCATATCCTTATGCACCTATGTACTGTACTACAACTCATCCATATCTGTCCCCTTATACTTGATCAGATCCTTCACATTGAAGATTGGAGAAATCGACATCTCCTTGGGCAACTCCACCTTGTAAGCATTGGGTCCATAGTTAGCCAATATCTTGTAAGGTCCAATTATTTTCATTTGTAGCTTGCTAGGTATCCCCTTTTGTAGTATTTCCTTATTCAGGAACACCATTACTAACTCACCCACTTCAAACTGCAAATCTCTTCTTCCCTCATCTCTTTTTGCCTTCAACTTCTGATTGACCTCCATTAAGGTCTTTTTCACTTGTTCATGAACTTCCTTCATTGATTGTGTGAATTCATTAGCATGTCCACTATCTCCCTCATACCCTTTGAGGTCTTTGAGTTCCATCACACCCCTTAGATGTGCCCCATACACAATCTCAAATGGAATTTTCCCTGTAGTCCTATTTGTGCTATCGTTATAGGCAAATTCTACCTGTGGAATAACTTGCTCCCATCCTTGTCCATATTCCTTTGTCAGACATCTAAGAAAGTTCCCAAGAACTATATTGATTACTTCAGTCTGCCCATCCATTTGAGGATGATAGGCAAATCCATGAGATAAGTTTGTACCTAGTCTCTTCCATAGGGTCTTCCAAAAGTGCCCCATGAACTTCAAATCCCTGTCTTCAACAATGCTCATTGGTAGGCCATGAATCCTCACTATCTCCTTGAAGAACAAGTAGGCAATATGGCTAGCATCATGTGTTGTTTTTCATGGTATGAAGTGGCTCATTTTACTAAACCTGTCTACCACTACAAACACACTATCTAAACCAGTTGGAGTCCTAGGTAACCCCACTATGAAGTCCATACTTATGCACTCCCAAGGTCTACTTGGGATGGGTAATGGCTGGTAAAGTCCTACATTTGATGAAGTTCCTTTAGCCTTCTGAGATATACCACACTACTCCACATATCTTCTCACTTCCTTCCGCATCTTTGGCCACCAATATAACCTTTCCACTAAGTCCAATGTCTTATTTAGTCCAAAGTGTCCACTTAGGCTCCCATTATGTTTCTCCTGAATGAGGTTCTCCCTCATTGAGCCTTTTTGAACACAAAGTTGATTTCCTTTGAATAGCAACCCATTCTACAATGTATACTCTGCAAAATCACTATGAAAGTGATTCTCAAAATATTTGCACACTTTGTAAATCTCTAAGAAATCTGAATCTCCCTCATATAGGTCTTTAAACCTTCAACTCCTGTACTTTTCAAATGAATCTCTTGGATGGTGAGAAAACCTTCAACTCCTGTACTTTTCAACTGAATCTCTTGGATGGTGAGTAGTCTTCTACTAAGGGCATCTGCAACTTTGTTTTGCACCCCCTTCTTATGTTTTATAGTGAAGGTATATGACTATAGGAAATCCATCCATTTTATGTGTCTCAAGCTAAGCTTGTCTTGAGTGTTTATGTAACTCAATGCTTGGTTATCTGTAAAGACAAAAAACTCTTTAGGCAATAGATAATGCCTCCACTTATTTAAGGCTTGCACAAGAGCATATATCTCTAAGTCATAGGAAGAGTACCTAGACTTAGCCTCATTTATTCTTTCACTGAAAAAGGCCATAGGCCTGCCTTCTTGGCTTTGGAAAGCTCCTACTACAATGCTTCTTGCATCACACTCCACAATGAATGTTTTTTCAAAGCTAGGTAATAACAATATAGGTTGAGTGGCTACTTCTCTTTTGAACCTTTCAAACCCCTCATTAGCTACCTTAGTCCATATGAATTTAGTCTTCAATCCTCCTTTGATGGTCTCTAGGACTGGAGCACAATTCTCACTGAATCTCCTAATGAACTTCCTATAGAATTAGGATAACCCATGGAAGCTCCTAACTTCAGTCCCTATTTTAGGAGTAGGCCAGTTCAATATAGCCTCTACTTCTCTTTATCCATTTTCAAATCACCCTTGGAAGCTACAAAGCCAAGGTAGACTAGCTCTTCCTTCATGAACTCACTCTTCTCAAGGTTTATGGTGAGTTTTTCCTCCTGCAACTTCTTCAAAACTAACTCCAAGTGTTTCATATTATCCTCTTTGGTTTTACTGAATATGAGGATTTCATCTAAATAGACAACTAAAAAAACTCCTATATAGTCCTTCAAGACCTCATTCATCACCCTCATAAAGGTGCTTGGTGCATTGGTAAGCCCAAAGGGCATAACTAACCATTCATACAACCCCTCTGTAGTCTTAAATACAGACTTCCACTCATCACCTTCCTTCATCCTAACTTGATAGTACCCACTCTTCAAGTCAATTTTAGAGAAGTACTTAGCACCCCCAAGCAATCCATCAAGTCTTCTATTCTAGGAATTGGAAATCTATACCTGATAGTTATCCTATTTATTGCCCTAGAATTAGTACACATCCTCCACTTACCTCCCTTCTTAGGAGCCAACACCACTAGGACAGCACAAGGGCTGATGCTTTTCCTAATCAATCCTTGATCCAACAATTCTTGCACCTGCCTAGCTATCTCCCTATTTTTCTCTGGTGTCATCTTGTATGCAACTTTTTTTGGCAAGGATGCTCCTGGTATGAAGTCAATTTGATGAATTATCTCCCTCTTTGGTGGTAGTGAATCTGGTGTACCTTCACATATTATGTCCTTGAATTGGTCCAACATTTCTCTCACTTCTTTTGGCATAGGTGCTTTCTTATGAGTCTCCTCCTCCTCCTTTGGCTTTAACAAGATTGCATAGCCAACTTCTTCATCTTTCATATCCCTTAGGAATTATTTTCCATTCACTCTCATGGCACTAGATTCTACCTTCTCCACTATGTCCTCTTCTATTAAGGACTATATTTTGAAAGTTACCCCATTTTTCTTGAAGGAGTACTTGTTATCTTTCCCATTATAGACAGCTTGTCTGTCATACTGCCATGTTCTTCCAAGCAACAGATGGAAAGCATCCATTGGAAACACATCACATAGTATCCTATCCTGATACTTTCCAATGGCAAATTCTACCCACACTTGTTCATTCACCAAGATGTTTTGGCCCTTATTCAACCATGTAACTTTATAAGGACACACATGTGGGATTTTGGTGAGCTTCAACTTCTCTACTGCCTCCTCAGATATGACTTTATCTATTGACCCTGAATCAATGATCCTGCATTTTACTCTAAAAAGAGCCCTCCTCTTCTTGTGCTCATCTTTGGTAGGTGTCTTGATTAGTATCCTTCTCAACATAAGGTGTTCTCCTTTCTCTAAATCTAGGCTCACCACTTATTGTTTAGAGCAATCTTCTTCTTGGACATAAGCTATTTTCTTCTCCCCTTGTGAGGATGTTGGTTTATCTAGACACCTATATGTAGGATGCCCCAAGTGTCCACAATTGTAGCATTTCATAGAAGAAAAGTGAGAGCTTCTCCCAAAACCTCCTGATCTTCCTCTGCCACTGTTATAAGAACTTCTTCCTCTATTATTGTATCCACCCCTACTGCTTTTTTCTTGTCCTTGCTCTGAATATATGGAGTCACTTTTTCCTCTACTATCACTGCCTCTTCCACTTGAACCTCCTCTATGGCCACCTCTATTATCTCTACCCCTTCTTCTACCTCTGGAGCTAGAATCCTGCCTCTTCTTGAGTTTCTCTTCCACTTTCAAAGCCATTTGAAAACAACTATGTATGGAAGTCAGGGTAAAGAGACTAAGTTCTTCTTGAACATTCCACCTTAATCCATTAAGGTATCTTGCAACTTTGATACCCTCTGTCTCCTGGATTCTTGATCTAAGACAAAGTTTTTGAAATTCTTCGGTATAGGCTGGCACATCTAGGTCTTTTTACCTAAGGTTCTGCCTCTTCTTATGCAGTTTAATGTCATAATCTTCTGGAAGATAATTTTCCTTCACCTTTGCAACCATTGTCTTCCAATTTTCTATGGGCTTATTTCCCTCTTTCTCTCTTTCTTCCTGCAAGGACTTCCACCATGTGAGTGCTTACCCTCTTAGCCTTGACTTGGCTATCTTCACCTTTTGTGCTTCTGTAATCCCATCACACTTGAAGTGATTCTCCATCCCTTCAAGCCATTCGATAACCATTTCAGTGTCCATCTTACTAGAGAACACTGGTATTCCTTCTAGAGCCTTTCCACTCAATGCTTTGAGTTCCTTGAGGAATTGTTCCTCATGTAGAAGAGGGTTAGGCTATGGTTCTACCTCATCTTCTACTGGTTTCTTTCCTTTATATATCCCTTCATTCATTTCTTCTCTCAACTTACTAGCACTCTCTACCACCTCTGCCATCTTGATCTTCATTTCCTCCATTGCTTCTTTAAGAAGCCTATTCTTGATTTGTTGCTCTGACAAATCCTTTTCCAACTCTGCATTGGTCACCATGATTTTCTCACCTATGGATTCACTCCACTCTGACATGCACTAATCCACTCCCAAGCCTTTCAATGGCTTTGATACCAATTTGATGGGGAGCTCCTCTCCTAGAGCCTTCTAGCTCTCTCTAAGACCTTCTCCTGGTCTTCTTTAGGGTCTCTATCTCTACCCTAATTAGAGGATTCTTCTCTGATCCTCTACCAAACCAAGAGCTCTCCACCAACTTCACACTCTTCAATAAACCCTTCTCCACAGCCTTACTCCTTCATGGTTTCACTAACCCCTCTACCATTCCAATGGAGTCAACTTATTATGGATTGGTTTCCTAACTCCTATTAGGTCTAATCCAACTCTATGGATCCAATTTTGTGAATCTTTTACCCATTTTCCAATCAGGTTCCAAATGACTAGTCTTTTAGGCCTTGTAGCCTTTTTGGGCCTATTAGCTCTGCTAATCATTGAAAAGGTGATTTTTCTCCTAAAACCCTTAACACCCTAGAAAAAAATTTCATATTCTTTGTGGGTTCTTCCTCCCCTTTAAGATTTCCTAGGTCTCTGATTCCAATCTTGTCTGTGTAATGGACTTTCACCAAACCCCTAAAAATAAGGGTTTTTAGGGCATGATGGCTAGTTTGGTTTATTGAACTTCTTCCACTAATCTAATGAGTTCCTCTAAACTCCTCCTTCCATCAAATGGTCTACACCTCATGCCCCTACACTCCACTATCACTGATTGGCACATACGAATCAACTGGCAATCACCATTGTTGCTGCACTACTCAGTCATCCTAGCCAGAATAGCTAGTAGTCGCCTAGGGCCTGAAAGTTCTCAAGCTTCCCCTGCACACACACACACACACACTCTACAAGACATATCTACAAATTATATACAAGGTTCTAATGGATTCCAAGTGGTCATGGATTTTTAACCATGGGAACACCAAGAAAAGCCATCTTTTACATGACTGGACCAAAATTGGCCAGTGAACTCACAGAATCCAAAGATTTAAACAAAAGATAACCAAAAAGAACAATTAACTAAACTAATGCCACAAATAACTAAGAAATTACATTTCAAACACTCTCCATGCTTTCATTCAATCCATTCAATCCATAAAAGTGATGGATGATGGCTCTATAGCTTAATTACACTACAAATTGGTTCTTTCCAAACACCAGCCTGTACAATATGAAATCTAACTATCAGATTAGGGTTGAAATAAAGTTATATACTTCCATCCCACCTATCTAGACCCTCTGGTCAGGATTTTGGCATCATAAGAGTTGATTCCTAAAATCTAGGAAATGTTGTCATGACAACTTTTAAAAGTTGTCATGCAACTTTGACAACTTTTGTCAAAATTGTTGATATTGTGGTGAATGATCATGTAGTGGGTGTTGATAAATTGGCCCTACTCATCTAGTTTTCGGGAGGTGAAGGGCGCTAGCCCCGAACCTCCAGTTGGCTCGAAGGGCCAAAAATTTTTTGTGCTTTTTTGGGAATAAGATTTGATTTTTTGGAAAAATGAAGACTGACATTGTAAAACCCTAAAATGGTCGATTTTAGAGGTTTCCCTAAAATGCATGTTATAAGCGGTTGAGATGTATAATGCATTGTAATGTTGTTTTTATATTTTGCTGGATAATAAGAAAGGTTGGATGGCTGTGTAGGTGGATGTAGCCCAAGTTTTGGGTGAACCATGTTAAATCTGTGTGTTAAGTTTTATTCTTCTTTTGTTTTCTGCATATAACTATTATTCTTATATTGTTCAAGATCTGTCAAACCCTAACAATTGGTATCAGAGAAAGGTTTGTTGTTGTAGATTGAAAGGACTTTTAGATTTGAGTGGGAGCAATGGAGGATTCCAAATTCAAGATTGAAAAATTCAATGGCCAGAATTTTCAGTTATGGAAAATGCAGATGGAAGATTATCTGTATCAAAAGGACCTGTGGAAGCCATTAGAAGGAAAAACCAAGAGACAAGGAATTATGAAAGAAGAAGTCTAGGATATCTTGGATAGGAAGGCACTGGGATCTATTCGATTATGCCTTGCACCATCTGTAACATTCAACATATCAAAGGCAAAAATTACCATAGAGCTGATGGAGACATTGGCTAAGCTATATGAGAAACCCTCAACTTTGAATAAGGTATTTCTTATGAAGCATTTGTTTAATATGAAAATGGGTGAGGGAGGATCTATAGCAAATCATTTAAATGAATTTAATATAGTCATCAGTCAATTGTCATCTGTACAAATTTCATTCGATGAAGAGGTTAGGACTCTCTTAATTTTATGTTCTTTTCCAGAAAGCTGGAATAGCTTGGTTATGGTTGTAAGTAACTCTATCTCTGGTTCAAATACTTTGAAATTTGATGAATTTGTTGGTGTTATCCTAAGCAATTAAATGCAACAGAAAAGAATAGGTGGAACTTCAACCTCATTAGGTTCCACTTTAAATGTGGAGAACACAGGAAGATCAAGTGAAAGAGGAAAAGGCCCTTCACATGGCAAGTCACGAGGGAAGTCAAATAAAGGACGTTCTCAATCTAAAGGAAAGAAAGATTGTTGGTACTGTGGAAAGCCTGGTCACCTGAAGAAAGATTTTTGGTCTCAGAAAAATAAACAAGGAGACATAAATGAAGATGACAGTAAGGAAGCTAATGTTGCAAGTAATACTTTACAAGATGCTTTAATATTATGTCTGGATAATGTTAATGATTCTTGGGTAATTGATTCTAGGGCTTCATTCCATGCTACACCCCATAGAAAATATTTTCTAGGTTATGTTCAAGGTGATTTTGGACAGGTATATTTGGGTGATGATGAGCCCTGCCCTATTGTTGGGAAAGGGAAAATAAAGATCAAGTTGCCAAATGAAAATGATTGGATACTGCAGGAGGTAAGGCATGTCCCTAATTTAAGAAGAAATTTAATTTCTGTAGGAGAACTGGGTAGTGAAGGCTACATAGTCATGTTTAGATACAATGTCTAGAAGGTCACTAAAGGTTCAATATTAGTAGCTAAAGGTGCAAAGATAGGCACATTATATCTGTGTACTGGTAACACTTATTCTACCTTAGCTGCCACTGATAATGTTAATGCAGGGAAATCTACTATAGATGTTGCAAGAACATATAAAAAAATGTGGCACCATAGGATTGGGCACATGAGTGAGAAAGGGATGAAAATCCTTCACTCTAAAAATCTATTTCCAGGACTAAAAAATATTGATTTAGAGTTTTATGAAAACTGTGTTTATGGTAAACAGAAAAGAGTCAGATTTATCAAATTTGGGAAAGAAAAGAAGAGTGAGAAGTTAGAGCTAGTGCATTCAAATGTATGGGGACCAGCTCAGGTATCATCTCTTGGTGGCTCTCATTATTATGTTATTTTTATAGATGATTCAACCAGGAAAACATGGGTATACTTCTTGAAACATAAATCTGATGTTTTTGAAACATTTAAGAAATGGAAAGCTTTGGTTGAGAATGAGACAGGAAAGAAATTGAAGTGTCTTAGATCTGATAATGGAGGTGAGTATTGTAGCACAGCCTTTGAAGATTACTATTCTATCAATGTAATTCGAAGGCAGAAGATAGTTCCAGGAACCCCACAAGAAAATGGCATGTCAGAAAGAATGAATAGGACAATCATTGAACGTGCAAGGAGCATGAGATTTCATGCTGGACCGCCCCTTCATTTCTGGGCAGATGTTGTAAACACTACAGTCTATTTAATAAATAGAGGACCTTCAACTCCTTTGGATGGTGGTATTCTAGAGGAAGCATGGTCTAGTAAAAAGGTAAATTATTCATTTCTGAAAACTTTTGGTTGTGAAGCTTTTGTCCATGTTGATAAAGATTATAGAACCAAGCTTGATGATAAATCTCTAAAATGTACCTTCATTAGATATGGAGTAGATGACTATGGTTATCGATTATGGGATTTTGAAAATCTTAAAATAATCAGAAGTAGAGATGTTATATTCAATGAGAAGGTCATGTATAAAGAACAGTTGCAGGAAAAGAAGCATGAACAGGTCAAACAAGAATATGTGGTGTTGGATGAGACTCTTGAAAATGAAATGCAATTGGTAACTTATGCTTAGCAACAACATGTTATCCCACAAAATCCTATAAGTGTTAGATGGTATACAAGGTCAAGTAGACCTCCTAATAGGTTTTCTCCTTCTTTGTATTCCATTTTACTAACTGATTATGGTGAACCAAAAGAATATGAAGAAGCAATGCAGGTGGATGCCAAACAACAGTGGAAACTGGACATGAAAGAGGAGATGGACTCCTTGTTGAAAAATAAGAATTGGGACTTAGTCCCATTACCTGAAGGAAAAAGAGCCTTGCCTAACAAATGGGTTTAAAGGATGAAGGAGGAATATGGAGGAAACAAAAGGTATAAGGCCAGCCTTGTGGTAAAAGGTTTTGCATAGAAAAAGGGTATAGATTTTGTTGAAATATTCTCCCCTACTGTAAAAATGACTTCAATTAGAAATGTACTAAGTCTTGTGGCTACAGATGACTTGCATCTTGAACAACTAGATTTCAAAACAGCTTTTCTCCATGGAGATTTGGAGGAGGAAATTTACATGTAGCAACCAGAGGGATATGAGGTCAAGGGTAAGGAAAATTTAGTGTGCAGGTTAAGGAAGAGTCTGTATGGCCTAAAGCAGGCATCCTGCCAATGGTATTTAAAATTTGATAGTTTCATGGCTGAACAAGGTTACCATAGATGTCATTCTGATCACTATGTATATTTTAAGAGATTGGATAATTGGAGTTACATTATCCTGTTACTCTATGTTGATGACATGCTTGTTTCTGGGTCCAATATGCAACAAATAAATGAACTTAAACAGAAATTAGCAAGGTCATTTTCTATGAAGGATTTGGGTGCTTCTAAGAAAATCCTTGGTATGAGGATTACACTGGACAAGAAAAATAGAACCTTGAATTTGTCCCAAAGTGAGTATATAAAGAAGGTGTTGAAAAGATTTAATATGAAAGATGCAAAGTAGTTAGTACACCTTTGGCTAGTCATTTCAAAATGACTAAGGAAATGTGCCCAAAGGCACATGAAGAGGTAGATAAAATGTCTAACATCCCGTATTCATCAGTTGTTGGCAGTTTGATGTATGCAATGGTATGCACATTGCTCATGCAGTGGGAGTTGTCAGTAGGTATATGAGCAATCCGGGCATGGAGCATTGGAATGCTATCAAATGGATTCTTCGATATTTGAGAGGTTATACTACAAAGGCATTATGTTTCATAGGATCCAGTTATGCTCTGAGTGGATTTGTTGACTCTAATATGGTAGGACATATTGATACAAGGAGGAGTACTACAAGATATGTTTTCACTGTAGGGGGTACTGTAGTCAGTTGGATTTCTAGATTGTAGAAGGTTAATGCACTTTGAACCACTGAAGCTGAGTATGTAGCTGTTACAAAAGCTAGCAAGGAGATGATTTGGTTACAATGTGGTGGAACCCATGTCGACAAAGTGACTTGTATCCATTCTTGTTCAAGGAAGTAACTATTTACATATGTTTACTTATCTTTTATAGCTTTATTTTCTATTATCTATGTCTTATGGTAGTATTATTATATCCATTTCTTCACTTTCATAAGTCTCATGGTTTAATGTTTTGAGATTCCCATTATCCTAGAATCATTTCTTAAGGTTCCTTTTCACTAAGGGAATCTAGGAACCTGATCTTGTGACTTTCTTTCCTTAAGGACATAATATAATTGCAATTGGTCTTGAATGCGCTTTTGAAGTCTTACGTGATGTTTTTTATAAATCCTAATGCAATTAAAGGGAATTCTATATATCTTACCATTGCATCATAAATCATTAATCCATATTGATGATAAAAGCAGTCAATTTACAATCATGACCTAAGAGATAATATTTTGAAAGTGGAGAATTATATCTTTGATTTAATGACGCTCTTCAATATTTTAACTAGCAATCCATTAATAATTTAAAAAAGGTTGATCTTAGTTTAATTAAGCTTCCATGGATTTGAATGTTTATTATTTTCAAGAGACAAGATGGTATTGTTATCTATGATCATGATTTTAAGATTACATTGTGTTATAGTTTGATTGATAACGATGATGATAAATGATATTTCCTTTTCACAGATATGTTATGCCCTAATTCCTATAGAATGACTAGGTTTGTCATTATTTTAATGATGTGATAATAATATTGGAGAAGATTTTAGTAAGGATATATATCTCTTTAAAATATGTTATGCTTATTGGAAATACAATAACGGGAAAGCAAGATACTGAGAGGGGGGGGGTGAATTAGATCTTTAAAATTAAACACTTAAAACAAGTTGATCCACATTCATATACAAATGAATCTAATGTAATCTTAAATAGCATCCACACCATGAAACAAATAATACATTACACAATAATTTGGTAACCCAGAAACCCAAATAGGTAAAACTGGGGTGGGGATGACACCCACAAAAGTCACCACTACTCCAGTAATAAAGTGTACCTGTTAAGGTTATAATGTTTGATTACAAAATGTAATCTACCATGTTAAAGGTCTGCTCTGTTAAAAGCTTTAGATCATTACAATCTACCTTGTTAAAGGATTTAAACTTACAATGAAGTAATCACTCTGTTAAGAGATAAATAAAGGCCTGCTAAAACCACTATGTTAAGAGATTTTCACCTGATACAATGATTAGAAAGTCTCAAGTATTGATCCTTCGTTATGCACTCTGATGTTGATGATGAATCTCCTCTTTTTAGTATCTCTTCTGATCTTATAATTTGATATATCTTTACTCTGTTGGTCTTTGTGTTATGCTCTGCTTGATCTCTGCTTTTGAAAAAAATAACCCTCTGTGCATTTCACATAAAAATGCAGTCACTTCACCAAATCCTCTTCTGCTTCTTGCACATACATACATACGTATAAATAGGGTTTCGAAGAAATCTAATATATCTATACAGATCTGACAGTGAGATCTAGATCAACGATCAAGATCCAATACCCATGCCTTGATGGTAAAACACTTAATGCTTACAATGAGTCATGCATAGGATAAAACAATTAAATGCATAACTAACTCCATATAAGAATATTAAATGCACACAATGTCGGCTCAAAAAGCTTATACAAGTCCACCAGATCACTTATCCTTAAAGTTTGTATCATTCCTGACAAGTATACAAAAAACTGTTCTGCTCGACACTTTGACTGTCTGTCGCTTGACATTTAACATCTCTGTCTTTACTCAGCTTGGCAATGTAACTTAGCTCGACAATGTAACTAGGCATATTGAAAAATGCTCGACAATGTTTCTCGGCCTTGCATAGTTTTAGCTCGGCCACAGTGATAGCCAACTAAAACTGCCTATTGAAATGACTAAGTGTTGGTCACTAATCATCAACATAACTTAGAGATTAACAATCTCCCCCTTTGATATTAGTGGAAAAAACACTTATCATGACTTCTGTACATTTCATAAAAAGTATTGCCTAAGTACGCTAAGTACTCCCCCTAGGAATATACTTATACAAAATTTTTACAATGCCTTCAAAATTTATCAAAATTTATAGAAAAGTGTACCTATGCTGTACTGATGTATCCTTTCATATCTGTACCTTTGCTAACTTCTGTACTAGCTTCCTCCTTCAGTAGTACTAACTTCCTTACTAACTTCCCCCTTGTTTTTGTCACTAATTTCTGGTGGGGTTAAGTTATACTTATCCAAAAATTACTTATGAAGTTGCAGGGTGGATTCAAATGTTGTATCCCAGCTACCCTTTGCAACCTTCATAACTTCCAGTTTGATTTCTAGCTCGGCAGCTAGACTCAATAAACTTTCTGCAGCCGATAATTTTGCACTGCTTTGTGATAACTCCTTAGCTTTTGAAAGTTCCTTCTGTATTACCTCCAAATGAGGCAACAAGCTTGTCTAAATAGTTATCAACTTGGCCCTTATGCGATCATCTTCAACCATAAGCTTGGCTATTCTCTTTTGTGCATTTACCAAATTTTTAAAATGTAAAGAACTAGAGGTAGTATCTTTACCTAAAGTAGCACCAGTTGATCTCAAATCTAACTGTAGCTTCTCAACAAGCTGCAAATTATCCTTTGTGAAAAATTCAACATCACATAATTTCTTATACAAAGAATAAACAT
>MU227768.1:863063-875566 GCA_018584345.1 Thuja plicata
CTTCATCTCTTCCTGTCTTTTCTTCCTTTTAAGAAACTCTTGAAGAGTCCCAATTTGTTCAAAAGATAACTCATTGGGATCCCATTGTGGAATGACAATGACTTCATCTAATGTTACATCTAGAATCGGAGACTTCTTCTTCAATATTTTCTTCTTCTTCATGTCTAGAGAATTTATGCTCGGCAGCATAATGTCTTTCCCTTTGACACTTTCTGTATCCAATGCCTCTTTCAATTCTGTCAATATGGTTTGTGGATTTGGCATACCACCAGTTTTAGGACCTATGGGAGTGTATTATGTAGAGTGTGGTAGCTCAACCAACACTTGTGCTACCTCTTCTTCTTTAGGCTTATCAACAACTTCTGTTGTTACAACTCCACTATCTAAAATTGTCTTCACAACCTCTAAAATAGGTGGATCTTGTGAAGTTACCTCTTGTTTAGTTGTTGTTTTCTTTTGTCCTTCTTCTTTTTGATCACTCACAACTTCAATTATTTCCTCAGATGTTGTGGTCTTCCCTTCTTCTATATCAGTTGCCTTAATAGGTGAATCAGTGTCTTTTCCACTCGGCATTTGTTGTTCCTCGACATTCAAATTGCTTGGATCATCAACTAGATAATCCATAGGACTGTCTGCAGTCAGATCAATAGTGTGTGTTGCATCTAATGCATCCTTGATCTTATCCTTTTCAGTAGAAATTTGATTTTTGACTATCTGTGGTTCAGGGGTAGTCTTTTCTTCAACTTCTTGTTCCTTTGACTCGGATGTCCCTTCACTAGATTTCTTGTCTTTTGGAATGAGCAATCCAAAAATCTATTTCCAGATCCTTGTGCTTTGCTGTACTAAACCTTCTATGTCATTCTTCAAAACATCATATCCTCTAAGTTTTGGCACAAACCTATTCTTGTACTCCTCAATGAATTTGGTTCGTTGTTTAGAGGTTAAGTCAGGAATTATTTTGGCTAATGTTCCTTCTCGGATCTGTCTCTCAGTGGCAAGTGAAAATTCTGATTTGCTTGACAAAAATTCATATATTTCATCAGGCACATGATTTCCTATCCCTATAGGAGTCAATTTAAAGGTTCCCATCATGTCCAAGAGTGCTTCTTGAACTTTGTGCCTATCTACTATTTTCAACTTGTCATATTTGATGAACTTAAACGTTGCAAACCCTACTGAATTCCTTAAAGTATCACATACCTCATTAATTCTTGCGGGTTTCTTGAATTGAGCTGTAGGTATGTTGGAGGGTTCATCAGTTTCTGTCTTCTCCTCATGACTATCTATTGGAAGATTTAATTTCCTTCTTGGGCTCTTTGCTGTTTTACTCGACACAGCCTTAGGAGCAACCTTTGCTTCCTTACCAAAAGTACTTTCAGAAACTTTTCTCTTACCATACGATTTTGTTTTCACTTCTACTAGGGAAGTGATAGTAGATGCTCTTGTCCTTGGATGATTAATTGCAGGAGGTGTAACCTTGGGTTTTGCTCGGCTAGGCTTGGTTACAATAACAATTGATGGCTTCTTTCCCTTAGCCTTCTGTGTAATTTCTTCTGATGCACTGACTTCCTCCTCAGTAGAAATATCCTCACCTTGTCTAGTGGACAGACCTAGAGGTGCATCCTCAGGTTCTTCATCACTACCCAGGCCAACCATTTTCTTCATATTTTTCACTATCTTCTTTCTTTTCCTCTACATAGTTCCTTCATTCAAACTTCTAGAGATCTTAGCCTTAGCTTCATCAAAGTTTTCAAATCTCTCTGCAGTGTTGTCAATTGCCTCAGCTAGGAGTGCAATGATGGTGGCTGATGCTTCATCAACATTAATCTCATATGGAAATGGCTCCAAACATGTTATTTTAGGAGTTACTGCCTTGATATAAGTGTTATCTGTGTCAAATAGAAAAAAGATTTCCTCATAGTGTTTCTCCACTAGTGACTTAGGAATCCTAGTCCTTAATCTCATTCTCTTTTTGAATTCTACAAAATAGCTACCCATAATGCTATTGAAATTGCTCCCTAGTTTCTTTATACATTCACTGATCTAGACTGTTATGGGCCTATCCTTTTTCCACACAATATCTCTTAGAGTAGGAAATGTATTCTGAATGTAGAAGAATATACAAACTAGTAAAGAACCAAAATTACATGATGAGCTCTTAGCCTTTCTGATTGATGCAAGGTTTTTGGCTAACTGTGTCTGTTGTAGCTCGGCAAGAACATATGTGTGATTCTTCTTCACAATTTTTCATGCCTGATCAACTGCTGTATAGGGAACACTGTCCAATCTGTTGGACTGATAGAACTTGTGTGCAATTACCCTTACTCCAAAATCAAGTTCTAGATCAGTAATCATTGAGATAGTCATACCTCTATTATTCCATACTGCTCCAGTGTTCACTGTAATTTCCTCTTTTCTGTTAGCCCTCACGGTTCACTTTCCATTCACTATAGGATATCTAGTCACTTGATGAATCATACTCTTGGTGATCTTGACTAGTCCATTATCTAGCCACATGCTCATGTCATAAACTCGGCTAAGGATAACCTTTATCCATTCATCTTTAAAACCTTGGGGAATATCTAGGGCACAAGTTAACCCTTTTTCGGCTAAGTGTTTGAATTCTTCCTTTAGAACTCTGTTATCACATAGTTTACTGTAATATTTCCTCAATTCATTATCTCCTACTTCTCCAATTTTAACCATATAGCATGATCAAACATCATGAATCATAATTACCTTGGGAGGAATGGATGAGAGGGCTCCCACCAAATCACTTTGAATTGCACTTTCTGGAATGGCTTGAATGTTGAGAGGTTCACATTCATCACTCTGAATTAACTGAATTTGTTCTGGTTCTGCCTCCATATTCTTGGCTGGTGCGAAAGAACTTGTAGCCATACTTCTGAAATTTAGGGTTTAAGAGATGGAAAAATAGAATACATCAGCAAGTCATGCTTCACACTATTCTCTGTTCACTGTTCACTTTAAGATTTCCATTGACACACTGATGAAATATTTGTTTCTAGCTCCGCTAGGATCGATTCTACAAATCACTTCAATCGCTCCGTAAATAGTAAAATTGCAAGGTAAAAAATGAAGTGTCGACTGTTCATTCCTTTATATGCTTCGAAAGGTAAAAGTAGGTGAGCATTAAATTTTTTTCCCATTTGAGTTAGTGCAAGCTAGATGTCCTTGGCTAAACACAACTTGCATCCCACTCGGCTCACTACACTCGGCCTTCACAAAATTTACTCGGCCAACAAAACTCGGCACTTACTAAAGGACTCAACTTTAGTGTTCATGAATAGTACTCAGCACCTATCAGTGCAATTGACTCATCTCGGCATGTGTCTTCAAGAATATGTCCTGGTGCATCTTAACATATGCAAATATGGACTTTTGTACATTTTATGTTAGGAACTGATGTAAGATAAGAATTTTAAATACAGTTCCTTACATACCTCTTCCTCTTAGTTGGAGATGATGTGATCACCTGATCCATTGGATTGGGTGACCTCGGCTTCATTAGCTTCACTGATGCATGGCTCAGACTTCTTAACCCATGTCTTGTGCATTTGTTCCCTAATTTTCTCAACAGTAGGAGCTGGTACTCTAGTTTTGCAATCTTTCCTTGTGTGACCAATTTTCAAACAACTGTGATAAACTAAGCTTCCATTCATCCAACTTTTAGACTTACCTCTGAAATGTGTCCTTATGTAGTTTTCTGGAACATGTCCATACTCACCACAGTAATGACAACTATGCCATGTATTGTAATCCCAATTGTAATGATTTCCTTTTCTTGGTGATTTCTCTTGTACCTTTGATGTCCATTGTTGTTTACCTTTAGATCTGCAATCTTGTGCTCTATGACCAAATTTGTGACAATTATAGAAATTACCATTGATTCTAGGTGTTTTTCTTGCCTTTTCCTTACATTCACGTGCTTGATGTCCAAACTTATTATAATTAAAACAATAACCATTAAATTTAGTGTTAGGATTGGACTTACCATTCTTTCTTCGGCATATGTTTTCTATATGACCTAGTTTTCCACAGTGGTAACAAATAGGTTTCTTGTTTCTCGACTTTGCATTCTTTCTTTCACCTACCTTAGATGATTCTCCATCTTCAGTGGTTGTATGTTGTTCAGTATGACCTAATCTAGAAGAATTTTTAGGTCTTCTTGATGCTTCCACCAGTTGTTCAAAGTAGCTCATAGCTGCACTTGGATCATTTACTCTATTATTGATTTCTTTCTCAGATCTCAATTCATCTTTCAATTGACTGTTCTCAGATCTAAGATTAACAATCTCCAAGTCTTTCCTACTGATCTCCTAATTCACAAGTAGTAGTTGATTTGCCATGTCCACTTGATTGACTGTCATGGTTTGCACATCATGTGTTCTTTCATCAAGTCTGGTAGTCAGCATCCTCTTGTCTTCTTCTTCCATAGCCTTGTCATCTTCGGCTTTCTTTTTCTATTCAACAACTTCACACATTCTTATTGATTGGGCTTCTTGTTCCTTTTTCAAATTTTTGACTTCTTCACATAGTGCGCTGTTCTTTTCCAGTAGATCTACTATTGCTGCATCGCTCTCAGTAAAATCTCCATTCTGAAATAGATTTGTAGTGTCCTCTTCCTGATAATGAGTGTCATTGATCTGTTTGGCCAAATCTTTTCTTGTAGCCAAGGACTTATTTAATTCTTGTCTAGCAGACTCAAGCTGTTGGAGTGCTAGCTGAACATCAATATTTTGATTCTCAATGACTTTACCCATCTGGTAGATCTCCATTTCAAGATCTTAATTCTCAAGCTGATTATAACCTTTTAGAGAACTCTTGCTCTGATACCAATTGTTGGAAATACAATAATGGGAAAGCAAGATACTGAGAGGGGGGGAGGGGGGTGAATCAGATCTTTAAAATTAAACACTTAAAACTAGTTGATCCAAATTCATATATAAATGAATCTAATGTAATCTTAAATAGCTTCCACACAATGAAAAAAATAAAACATTACACAATAATTTGGTAACCCAAAAACCCAAATAGGTAAAACTGGGGTGGGGATGACACCCAAAAAAGTCTCCACTACTGCAGTAATAAAGTGTACCTATTAAGGTTACAATGTTTGATTACAAAATGTAATCTACCCTGTTAAAGGTCTGCTCTGTTAAAAGCTTCAGATCATTACAATCTACCTTGTTAAAGGATTTAAACTTACAATGAAGTAAGCACTCTATTAAGAGATAAATAAAGGCCTGCTAAAACCACTCTGTTAAGAGATTTTCACCTGATACAATGATTAGAAAGTCTCAAGTATTTATCCTTTGATATGCACTCTGATGCTAATGATAGATCTCCTCTTTTCAGTATCTCTTCTGATCTTATAATTTGATATACCTTTACTCTGCTATTCACTGTGTTATGCTCTGCTTGATCTCTGCTTCTGAACAAAATAACCCTCTGTGCATTTCACATAAAAATGCAGTCACTTCACCAAATCCTCTTCTGCTTCTTGCACATACATACATATAAATAGGGTTTCAAATCAATCTAATATATCTATACAGATCTGACAGTGAGATCTAGATCAATGATCAAGATCCAATACCCATGCCTTGATGGTAAAATAATTAATGCTTACAATGAGTCATGCATAGGATAAAATAATTAAATGCATAACTAACTCTGTATAAGAATATTAAATGCACACAATGTCAGCTCAAAAAGCTTATACAAGTCGGCCGGATCACTTATCCTTGAAGTTTGTATCATTCCTAACAAGTATACAAAAAACTGTCCTGCTCGGCACTTTGACTGTCTGTCGCTCAACATTTAACATCTCTGTCTTTACTCGGCTCAGTAATGTAACTTAGCTCGGCAATGTAACTAGGCATATTGAAAAATGCTCAACAATGTTGCTCGACCTTGCATAGTTTTAGCTCGGCCACAGTGATAGCCAACTAAAACTGCCTATTGAAATGACTAAGTGTTGGTCACTAATCATCAACATAACTTAGAGATTAACAATGCTTATGAACATGAAAGGGAATTTGAATAAATGATGTTATGGAAAATGTTTAAAAGAAGGTTAAAAATTATATTAATACCATGTTAATCTTGAAAATGTTCAAAATGTTATGTATAATCGATAAGTATTTATGTTCTTATTCTTTCTCCATGATATTAGTATATACTTATGATTTTTTTTATTAATCATCATGAGAAAAAGTTATATTGTTAGTGTGCCTACTTATTTGAAATTCATGCCATTTGTTATAAGGAAAGATGAATTTTATTAATGGTATGTTATTTATTATTATTATTATTGATTAAAACAAAGTTTTTGACGAAATGAAAAGAATTTAATACAAAGAAAGACTAACAAAAGTCATAAAACTTTGTATGATTATATGGATAAGAAATTATGATATTGATCAGGTTCATTTCAATTTCTTTATGAGTAACTATTATTATTATTCTTTTATCTATTGACTATTAATATTATAGATAGTTTAATAATTATAATTATACATTGATCACTACTTTAATATTTAAAACATGATTATTATTGTTAATGTTTTAGGTGGCAAAAGGTGGCGAGTAGTAAAAAGATAATGATGTTGGCATTATTACAAAGGTGGCAAGAAAAAGATAGGGTCGATGAAGATAGCAAGCATGGCATGTTTGCACAATCCAATCAACATGGATGCCTTCATAGCACGGTCACCTACATGATGCAGTCTGCTGACTTTCTTCAAACGTCCACCAGCATGATCTACACAGCAGCAAGTTCCCACACTACCACCAATTCTCCATAGCATGATGGTCACTTGCAGAGAGATCTGTCTACAAAGGTGACAGAGAATAAAGGAGTCAAGAATTATTTAAATTCATAGGTTGTTCACACCAAAAGAATGTAACTTGGCCGAAGGAAGATGTAGGTTGAAGACAAAATGCTATTGCAGAAAGATTAGAAATATTGGTACGACATTCTTAAGTATATAATCCAAAGTTGATTTGAACAAAACTATTAAATATCTTTGCAACAAAGGAGTCTATCATTGAGGAATACGATATACAGTGTGGAGTATCATGCAGAGTTATTGACCTCAACAAACTATGCAGCGATTATAATAAAACTCTGAATGGCTATACAAATAGAGCACCGCCATGACATTATTAGATCCATCAAATTCAACATGATATGGAGAGGTTACAACCAGCCCCCAGGATTTATATTTAACATTAGTAATTATATTTGAAACAACTTGTGGAAAGCATTTTCTATAGGAAATGCACAGTCAGTTCTAGAATGCATCAACTCCAGTTTTTTATGCAGTCTACAGAAATCATGCACCACAGAGTGCACCAATATCAATGTACCAGGTAGGAATTACAAATGCCACTATGAGGTTTTTAAACAAACCAAACAGTTAGGAAGTTTTGCAACTCTGTTATGGTCGATCAAAATGATATATTTGTTATCCAATCTATGTAATGGTTAGAATAGTCAGTTATAGGCTAGTTTTTAGGAAGGGGTGCGATGTTCCCATGCATCTCTTCAGTTTCATTTTTATATGGATACAAAAATCTGCACAAGACAATCAATTTTGGAATGGTGGAATGGAAACAGCTGATCAAATGACGCAAACATGAATTCGATATACCATTTTTTATAATCAAGCAGAGATAAGTCTGTGGTTCTCTCATTTTTGCAATTGTTTTTGTTATTTCTTTGCAATCAGTCCTTCAGATAAACCAATAGGAAATTCCTTAGAGTGATAGTTTTGATTTGCATATATTTCTATTCAAGTTTATATTCTGTATGTTCAATCATTTTATTTCTCATTTTTGCATGGTTAAATCCTTTTGATTAAGGCCTTGATCAATTGGTCCGTCATTTGAGGAAAGATGCGTAATTGAAATATATTTAAGATTTTTAGTTATACGTTCATTTCATAACACCTTTAAGGTGATAAGTTTTGTTTTCAAAGCTGTCTCTGAAGTTGAACACAGGATTGAAGCGATATCGACTCTATTGCCCATTATTAGATTAAAGCACTGGTCTCTCTTGTTAACAGAATTGTGGTATAAGGTTTCATTGTTTCAAGTTTTGAACTATTGTATTCTTTCATCTTATCTAGTTCATATCTCAATTATATCAAGCATTTTTTAATAACGTTATATTTGATAACACATATATTTTTAGTTTTGTGATCTTATTAACACCTTGAGAAGCAGGAGTTGGAATTATCAGTCATCCGCTATAAAAAAACCCTTAGAAGACTTGGAAGATAAGTTTACGGTACATGCCTACCAGCCTTGGTTCTACAGAGCCCGAATTGCAGGAGGTTGTTGAAGCCTTGTTCGTTGGGAAATCACTTTTATTTCTTATGATTGGATAAGCAAAATCCATAGAAAATCCAATCTATCAATTTGAGCACCAACAGATTGGAGACTCTACTGGGGAACGAGTTGCAAGTAAACTTTACAAGTTTTTTGTTTTTAGACTAGCATAGAGATTCATTTAATTAAGACATTTGGTGAGCTACATAATTCAGATTTTGTTTAGAATTGATATTTTAATTCAGATTTTAATCTTTTCTTCTTTATTAAAACATCTTAATAATCCTTATTACTTAGATTTTGAAAATTTCATATTTTACATTTTCAACATAAAGAAGTGGATATATGAGTAATATCATTAAAATCTTTTAAATCTGATATAATAGAGCTTGTAATTTCTATTAAAGTTTTCATTGTTCAAAATTTATATATTTAAACTCAAGCTTCTATTCATATTTTTGTAGCATATAATCTACTGAGGAAGAACCCAAATCAATTAATTTCATTTCCTTCTAAGAAGAGGGTGGCAACTCTACGAATTTAAAGAAGTGATAAACTTAATTTTGTCATTAACAATTTTCATGTGGGGAAGAAGATCCTTGCATCCAGATCAACTTGAATTAGACTTAAGGCTAAGGAAAGGTAGAACTTCAAGTGTAAAGATGCCTTATATACCTCGTATGATATATCCTGATAAGGATGGTAAAGAGTATGCTTGTGAACAATTCCCTATTTCAAGCCATCATAGTCATGAGAGCAGTAGTGAAAATTGTAATCCTTTTTTTCAAAGTAATAGAAGAGGACATGAGTCTCAACATGATCCAAATTAGGAAAATGACTGAAAAGGAGAAAAGAATTAACAAATGGGATGATGTATTTTGTGAGATGGCTGAGGCAGGATCAGAGAATGAAGAAATGGTTAGGGCTCTAAAGAGGCAACCAGAAGAGATACTAAGGAAAATAGGAATAACAAGAGATACAATTAGATCACCAAGAGATAAAGAAACTTCTAAGGATGATAGAAATGAAGTTTACAATCCTCCTCATAAGAAGAAAAATGGGCATGTGTTTAACAATTATCATACCAACCCCTTATTCGAACCAGAAAATAGAGGAAGACTTGAGAAAGACAACAATGATTGGGAAAGAAGAGATCATCAGGGACAGTCGTATAATGGAGAACATTACAACCAAAACAATAGGATGGATCCTAACACATTTGACCAACATGAATAGTATAAACATCAAAGTAATGGAAGGATATATAATGGATATCAAAATAATAGGGATCAGAATTATGGCCCAAGGGATCATAATACCAATTTGAATTTTGATCCAAGGAACAATCAAAGGTTTCATAATGCAAATAGGCAGAATCAAAGACATGGAACCATAAATAAAAATAGAAATAATTATAGAGCCCTGATAGTTTTTGACAGATACAGACAATTAGATTTTTATGGTATAAGGGGATGTCCTAATGACATAAAGAATGAATTAAGGAGTGCAATCCCAAAAATTTTAGGGAATGGGTCAGAAACAGCTGAAGCACATTGTATAAATTTTAAAAATGTTATCCAATAATTTAATGAATTCAATGAGGATGTATATATGAAACTTTTTGCTCAATCCCTCATAGAAGATGCAGCAGAATGGTTTAGAAGTCTGCCAGATAGATCCATATCTAGTTGGGATGAATTTATAAATCAATTCATGGAACAGTTTGGTGATCACAATGATACTTCTTTTGCTTCACATGAGTTGACAAGTATGAAGAAAAATCAGAATGAATCTGTAGATGAATTCAATAAAAGATTCAATAAAGTTCTAAATAGGATTCCAAGAGATGTTCAACCTGTTGATGCATTTTTTATTAATTTTTATATGGGTGCCTTTGATAGCAGAAAAATTATGAAATAAGATCTCATAAACCTGCTACTTTAGCACATGCTCTCAAGATTGCTATAACTATTGAAAATGATAGGAAGGCATCTGGTATAATCAATAAAAGGGAGGATACTCGGTTATTTAATCCAAAAGAGCCTAAGCAACACAAGGAAGAAGATATAATAGACAAACTTATGAATATGGTAAAAGGCCTCCAAGTGAATAATGGAAGAGACAATTTTAAGTATAACTAGAATAATCGGGTACCATACAAAAATGACAAGTATAAATTGCAAGTTATGCCTTATAACACAGAATGGAAGGATGGGAAACTAGTGAACAAGCAATTACATACACCTGATCCATTGAGGAAAAACAACCATTTTGTGGAAAATTATCCTTGGTGTGAAGCTTGTAGAATGCCACATTCTTATGAACATTGTGTTGTTGTCCAGAGATGGAAAGAATATGAAGATCACAATGATGATCAAAAACCCACAGTAAATAATGTATCAACAGATCCTATATGGGGATATGATGATTATATCTCTTCAGGTGAATACTAATGCAAGGATGACATGAATAGAGTATACCAATATGGTGACTATCAGGATGGTCCTCCAAAATTGAGAGGATTGACAGAAGAGGAAAAGAAATCATACACAATATCTATAGTAGAAGAAGCAAGAAGTAATTACAAGTTAAGGAATAGAACAGTAAATACAGAAAGAGGGAAACCTGACCAGGGAACTAATCCAAGGAGGTTGAAGCACAAAAACATTGTTCAAGTTAAACAAGCAGAACCACAAGACTTTCCAACAATGGTAAGAGAAAAGGTGGTTATTAAATCTCTTCCCAATGAATGTTCTTTCATGTCTAATGCATTATCTCAAGTTAAAATATTTGTTCCTTTGCTTGAAATAGTCAAAATACCTGAATGTAAAAATGAAGCTTTGAAAATATTGTCTAATGTAGGTAATAAGGAAGATCTTAAACAAGAAGTGAAGGATCCTCCAAATATTTATTTAGGAACTACTTTAAGAAAAAATGGAAATCAAATTGATCCTTTTTATCTTACTCTATTGATAAATAATAGATTGGTGAAAAATTGCATGATAGATTCAGGTGCAGCAGTAAATATTATGCCTAATGATGTAATGAAAGAGTTAGGAATGAATGTTGATACCAAATTTGGTAGATGCTATGCTATGGATAATAGATCTGTTCCTATTGTAGGTATAATGAAAAATGTTGAATTTAAATTTCCTACATGTCCTGAAATGTCTTATAAAATGGATATTACTATGGTTGAAATTCCTGCCAATTATGGAATGCTTTTATCAAGACAATGTTCTAGCTTAGTAGGAGGTAGTATTCAATTAGATCTTTCTTATGCTTCTATTCTAGTAAATGGAAGGAGTGTAAGAATTGATGGGGAGGCTAGAAGTCCTTACATTATTGAGGAAGTGGATCCAAGCTTAGTTACACATTTTTGTCATTCTGATATGGATAACTTTCAAGTAAGTATTTCAAAAAATGCAATGTATAACACTGAACCTATTGAATTACATGCTGAAGAAAATAATAATACAATTTGGAAAATGTATTTTGATGGTTCTTGTTGCAAAGATGGTAATGGAGCTAGTGTCATTTTATTTTCTCCTTATAAGAAAACGTTTAAATCTTCCTTCTTACTAGATTTTGAATGCACTAATAATGTTGCAGAATATGAAGCTTTAATTCTTGGTTTAAAAATAGCTAGTAAGAATGGAATAAAATGTTTAAGTTTTTTTGGTGATTCTAAATTGATTATCTCTCAAGTTAAAAGTAAATTGTTTGCTAAACATCCTCATCTTAAAAGATATAGAAATGAAGTATGGGATTCTATCGAATGTTTGATGCTTTTTCTATTAATTGGATAGATAGATCAGAGAACATCCTTGTGGATTTTATGGATAACTTGGCGTTAAAGCATAATGACATCCCTTGTGAAGACATAGTTCAAGTTGAAGTTAAAACTAGGCCTGCTATACCGAATAACATCAATAACTAGCAAATATTTGAAGACGATAGAGATATAATCAAATTTTTAGCATGTGAAAAAGAATATGAAGATCAATTAATAGACTTAAATGCTCATGTTGAAATAGAAAATGGGAAAGAAGTCTTATTTGGAAAGGAAGTCATTCAGTTAAAAACCAATAAAGTTCCAAAAGGTCTTGTAGAAATGGAGAGATTGTTTGACAATAAGGATTCAA
>MU227768.1:875729-902083 GCA_018584345.1 Thuja plicata
CCTTTGAAGCCTAATGCTAAACCATTTAGACAAAGGCAAAGACCTATAAACCCTACTTTAGCCCCTAAAATGAAAGATGAGCTAATCAAGATGAGGGATGTTGGTATAATAAAGCCAATTAGACACTGAACATGGGTTTCAAATTTGGTCCTTGTCAGGAAGAAGAATGGTGATATTAGACTTTGTGTGGATTTAAAAAATCTAAACGTATCATCATTAAAGGACAACTATGCATTACCTAACATGGAGGTGTTATTACAGAAGGTCATAGGAAATGAATTATTATCAATGATGGATGGTTTCTCAGGGTATAACTAGGTGAAATTTAAAGAAGAAGAACAATATAAAACAACATTTACAACACCTTGGGGTACTTATGTATATGCTAGAATACCTTTTGGACTCACTAATGCGGGAGCTACCTTCCAAAGAGCAATGGATGTAGCCTTTGAGGATTTCATTGATGTGATTATGGTGGTATATCAAGATGACCTAACTTCTTACTCCAAAAGGGCAAAAGATCACTGTGGACACTTGGAACAGATCTTTTAAAGAGCCCTTGAATATGGGATATCCTTGAACCCGAAGAAATGCCATTTTGTAGTAAGTGAAGGAAAGTTATTAGGACATATAGTATCCAAGGATGGGGTGAGAATAGACCCAGAAAGGATTGCATAAATTGATAAAATTGAGGTTCCTAAGAGTGTTAAAAAGATTTAATCCTTTTTTGGACAAATCAATTTTGTAAGGAGATTTGTCCCAAACTTCTCAGAAATAATTAAACCCATTGCTATAATGTTGAAGAAGGGTGTAGAAATGAAGTGGATAAATGAAGCTTTGGAGGCATTTATAAAGATTAAAAAGGAAATTAAGGAAGCCCTTGTTCTCAAATCCCCAGAATATACTAAGCCATTTCAATTATTTTCTTTTGCATCATATCATACCATTGTTGTTGTCTTACTACAAAAGAATGAGGAGGGATATGAACAACCAATAGCATTCTTCAGTAAAACCCTTCAAGCTTTTGAGTTAAACTATGATATCAATGAGAAATAAGCTTATGCTCTTGTAAAGGCAGTGAAATCCTTTAGGCCTTATTTGGTTGGTGCAAAAGTGTTAGCCTATGTTCCCAATGCAGCAGTAAAAGATATATTCAGACAATCAGAAGTCACTAGGAGAAGATGTAGATGGGTAAATCAGATTCAGGAATTTGACATAGAGATCGAAATCACTAAGATTATTAGAGGACAAGGATTATAAAAGTTGATGGTAGAGTCAAATATGGATGCATTACAAGTAAATCAAATTGATCTAAGTAAAACTCATACAAGTATTGAAAGATGCCCCTGGTACACTAATACAGTATATTTTTTAAAACACATGAAGTGTCCTAAGAACCTTACAGATAGTCAGAAGAGGACAATAAATTTACAAGAATCTAAGTATATCTTGATGCAAGGAGACCTATATTGGAAAAATAGGGATGGTGCACTTCTCTTTTGTTTAGATACATACCAAGCTAAAGAAGTGCTAAAAGATCTCCATGATGGAGCATGTGGCTGGCACTTTTTAGCGAAAACCACTGCACATAAGATATTGAATGTGGGATACTATTGGCCCTACATATTTAAAGATTGCCATGAATATGTGCAGAGATGTGAAGCATGTCAGAGATTTTCAGGAAAACTCAAATATAATGGTGCATTACCTCTCAATCCTATGTATACTGAAGAACCATTCCAAATGTGGGGAATATATTTCATAGGTGAAATAATTGATACATCCAGTGGTGGGCATAAGTGGATTTTGGTAGTTACTGATTACTTCACTAAATAGGTGGAAGCCATACCAACTAGACAAGCTACTAGTAAAGTGGTAATCAATTTTTTGACTGAAAAGATATTGACAAGATTTGGTGTTCCTCAGAATATTGTATGTGATAGTGCTATGTGTTTTAGATCTGCAGAATTTATTGAATTTCATGAGAAGTATGGAATAAAAATTTCCTTTTCATCCCCTTATCACCCTCAAGGGAATGGCCAAGCAGAATCTAGCAACAAAAATACAATGAAAATTATCAAAAGGATGTTAGATAATAAAAAAAGAGCATGGGATTCAAAATTACCTCTCGCACTTTGGGAAGATAAGATTACTATTAAAAAATCTACTGGATATGCTCCATATGAACTTGTTTACGGAAAGAAAGCTCACTTACCACTGAATAATTTATTTCTGGTGTATAAGTTTATGAATGAAGAACAATATGAAGAAGTAGATTTCATGGAAGATAGACTATTACAGCTTGCAGAATTGGATGAGATAAGGAATAGAGCTCACGAAAGAAATCCAGAATTGAAACAGAAAGTAAAAGCTTTAGTTAATAAGAAAACCACATAAAGGAAATTTCAGGAAGTAGACTTAGTTTTGAGATGGAATGTGAAGGATCAAGATAAAGGTAAACATGGAAAGTTTGATGCTTTATGGATAGGTCCTTTTGTCATTATTGGTAAAGGAGGTGAGAATTCTTACATTTTGCAAGATTTGGAAGGTTACAATCATGAACTTCCTGTGCATGGTCAGTACCTTAAACCTTTCTTTCATTAAAGATAACAATAGGCAAGTGTTTTTTCTTTTTCCTTTTTCTTATATACATATATTGTAGTTGTGTTTTCTAACGGTCTCCTTTCCAGAGATAGCTTGGATCTTGATGTGTTCAGGTATAAAAACACATCCCTAGAAAGAGTCACTGGTGGAACCCATGTAAAAAAAGTGATTTGTATCCATTCTTGTTCAAGGAAGTAACTATTTCCATATGTTTACTTGTCTTTTATAGCTTTATTTTCTATTATCTATGTTTTATGGGAGTATTATTATATCCATTTCTTCACTTTCATATGTCTCATGGTTTAATGTTTTGAGATTCTCATTATCCTAGAATCATTTCTTAAGGTTCCTTTTCACTAAGGGAATCTAGGAACCTGATCTTGTGACTTTCTTTCCTTAAGGACATAACGTAATTGCAATTGGTCTTGAATGCACTTTTGAAGTCTTACGTGATGTTTTTATAACTCCTAATGCAATTAAAGGGAATTCTCCATATCTTACCATTGCATTATAAATCATAAATCCATATTGATGATAAAAGAAGTCAATTTACAATCATGACCTAAGAGATAATATTTTGAAAGTGGAGAATTATATCTTTGATTTAATGATGCTCTTCAATGTTTTAACTAGCAATCCATTAATAATTTAAAAAAGGTTGATCTTAGTTTAATTAAGCTTCCATGGATTTGAATGTTTATTATTTTCAAGAGACAAGATGGTATTATTATCTATGATCATGATTTGAAGATTACAATGTGTTATAGTTTGATCGATAACGATGATGATAAATGATATTTCCTTTTCACAGATATGTTATGCCCTAATTCCTATAGAATGACTAGGTTTGTCATTATTTTAATGGTGTGATAATAATATTGGAAAAGATGTTAGTAAGTATATATATCTCTTTAAAATATGTTATGCTTATGAACATGAAAGGGAATTTGAATAAACGATGTTATGGAAAATGTTGTTTAAAAGAAGGTTAAAATTTATATTAATACTATGTTAATCTTGAAAATGTTCATAATGTTATGTATAATCTATAAGTATTTATGTTCTTATTCTTTCTCCATGATATTAGTATATACTTATGATTTCCTTTATTAATCATCATGAGCAAAAGTTATATTGTTAGTGTGCCTACTTATATGAATTTCATGCCATTCGTTATAAGGAAAGATGAATTTTATTAATGGTATGTTATTTATTATTATTATTATTGATTAAAACAAAGTTTTTGATGAAATGAAAAGAAGTTAATACAAAGAAATACTAACTAACAAAAGTCATAAAGCTTTGTATGATTATATGGATAAGAAATTATGATATTGATCAGGTTCATTTCAATTTCTTTATGAGTAACTATTATTATTATTATTATTCTTTTATCTATTGACTATTAATATTATAGATAGTTTAATAATTATAATTATACATTGATCACTACTTTAATATTTAAAACATGATTATTATTGTTAATGTTTTAGGTCGCAAAAGGTGGTGAGTACTAAAAAGATAATGATGTCGGCATTATTACAAAGGTGGCAAGAAAAAGATAGGGTCAATGAAGACAATAAGCATGACATGTTTGCACATTCCAAACAACATGGACGCCTCCATAGCATGGTCACCTACATGATGCAGTCCGCTGACTTTCTTCAAACGTCCACCAACATGATCCACATAGCAGCAAGTTCCCACGCTGCCACCAATTCTCCATAGCATGATGGTCACTTGCAGAGAGATCTGTCTACAAAGGTGACATAGAATAAAGGAGGCAAGCATTATTTAAATTCAGAAGTTGTTCACACAAAAAGAACGTAACTTGGCTAAAGGAAGATGTAGGCTGAAGACAAAATGCTACTGCAGAAAGATTAGAAATATTGGTACAACTTTCTTAAGTATATAATCCAAAGTTGATTTGAACAAAGCTATTAAATATCACTGCCTCAAAGGAGTATATCATTGAGGAATACAATATACAGTGTGGAGTATCATGCAGAGTTATCGACCTCAGCAAACTATGCAGAGATTATAATAAAAATCTGAATGGCTATACAAATAGAGCACCGCCATGACATTATCAGATCCATCAAATTCAATGTGATTTGGAGAGGTTACAACCAGCCCCCAGGATTTATATTTAACATTAGTAATTATATTTGAAACAGGTGGTGGAAAGTGTTTTCTACAGGCAATGCACAATCAGTTCTAGAATGCATCGACTCCAGTGTGTTATGCAGTCTATAGAAATCATGCACCACAGAGTGCACTGATATCAATGTATCAGGTAGGAATTACAAATGCCACTATGAGGTTTTTAAACAAACCAAACAGTTAGGAAGTTTTGCAACTTATCCAACCGAATGGTTGGCTGTTATGGCCAATCAAAAGGATATATTTGTTATCCAATCTATGTAATGGTTAGAATAGTTAGTTATAGGTTAGTTTTTAGGAAGGGGTGCAATGTTCCCATGTATCTCTTCAGTTTCATATTTATATGGATACAAAAATCTGCACAAGACAATCAATTTTGGAATGGTGGAATGGAAACAACTGATCAAATGTCGCAAACATGAACTTGATATACAATTTTTTGTAATCAAGCAAACATAAGTCTGTGTTTCTCTCATTTTTGCAATTATTTTCATTATTTATTTGCAATCAGTCCTTCAGATAAACCAATAGGAAATTCCTTAGAGTGATAGTTTTGATTTGCATATATTTCTATTCAAGTTTATATTCTGTATATTCAATCATTTTCTTTCTCATTTTTGCATGCTTAAATCCTATTGATTAAGGCCTTGATCAATTGGTCTGTCATTTGAGGAACGATACATAATTGAAATATATTTAAGCTTTTTAGTTATACGTGCATTTCATAACACCTTTAAGGTGATAAGTTTTGTTTTCAAAGCTGTCTCTAAAGTTGAACATAGGATTGAAGTGATCTGGACTCTTGCCCATTATTTGATTAAAGCACTGGTATCTCTTGTTAATAGAATTGTGGTATAAGGTTTCATTGTTTCAATTTTTGAACTACTGTATTCTTTCATCTTATCCAGTTCATATCTTAATTATATCAAGCATTTTTTAATAACGTTATATTTGATAACACATATATTTTTAGTTTTGTGATCTTATTAACACCTTGAGAAGCAGGAGTTGGAATTATCAGTCATCCGCTATAAAAAAACCCTTAGAAGACTTGGAAGATAAGTTCAGGGTACAGGCCTACCAACTTTGGTTCTGCGGAGCCCAAATTGCAGGAGGTTGTTGAAGCCTCGTTCATTGGAAAATTACTTGTATTTCTTATCATTGGATAAACAAAATCCATAGGAAATCTAATCTGTCAATTTGAGCACCAACACAATGTTTTCTGGAGGAATTGGGTCAGAAGTAGGAAGATGACCCATTGTACAATGATAACCAGAGTGCCATTCATCTTGCAAAGAATTCTTCTTTTCATTCAAGGACAAAGCACATATAGCTCAGGTACCATTTTATAAGGTTCATTTTGGAGGATGGCCAATTACGGCTTGAAAAGAATCACACAAGTGATAATCCTGCAGACATATTCATGAAGGTAGTCCCCAAGGATAAGTTGGTTTCTTGCTCAGCTTCTATTGGGCTTCTTGACTAATGATCATGGAGTTTATACATAGCAAGGTCGTTTATCCAGTGGGAGTTGTACGTACTACATTGTCGTCTAGTTTCAATCTCCAAGTGGGAGATTGTTGATATTGTGGCAACTGATCATGTAGTGGGTGTTGATACTTTGGCCCTACTCATCTAGTTGCTGAGAGGTGAGGGGCGGTAGCCCCAAACCTCCAGCTGGCCCGAAGGGCCAAAATATTTTTGTGCTTTTTTGGGAATAAGATTTTCTTTTTTGGAAAAAAGAAGGCCGACATTGTAAAACCCTAAAATGGTCAATTTTAGAGGTTTCCCTAAAATGCATGTTATAAGCGGCTGAGATGCATAATGCGTTGTAATGTTGGTGTAATATTTTACTGGATAATAAGAAAGGTTGGATGGCTGTGTAGGTGGATGTAGCCCAAGTTTTGGGTGAACCATGTTAAATCTGTGTGTTATCTGTGTTAAGTTTTGTTCTTCTTTTGTTTTTTGCATATAACTGTTATTCTTATATTGTTCCGGATCTGTCAAACCCTAACAAAAATGACACTTTCTCAACTTTGAGGGTCCTAATTGGTTCCAAACCTTACCAAATGACCTCAAATGACTTAATAACATTAAAAACTTAAAAATATTCCCACTTTTGTACTTTGGTGAACCCTTTGATTTTTGGTTGACTTCTAGGTTCTAGACCCCTAGAATCAACTTGACTCAACAACACACAAACCCTAATCTTTCCTAACACTAATCACACCTCAAAACACATTAGGGACTTTATATATTATTCCTTTTTCAAGGATGGTTGGCCAAACCAACCTACAAGCCAAAAATGACTAAAGATCTTCCTAAGACCTTAGGGTGCTCCTGCACCAATACTAGTGTTATAAACATATCAAAGAATATGGTGATGAATTCTAAGACCAAGCACATTTCTATCAAGTATCATTACTTGAGAGTACAAGTTCAAGACAAGCATGTGATGTTAGAGTATGTGAATTCAAAGGAATAATTAGAAGATATGTTGCTTTTGAGTATCCGGGGTAAATTTAGGGTCCTAACCCTATCCAACATTTACTAGAGCGAGATGCATTTTGCATCAATTCTAGGACTCAATAGAATATTTATTTTATGATTTGATTCTAGTGTTCACACTTTAGGTGATGCCTGAAGTTGTGTGAAATAATTATGTATGCAATGAGTTATTAGTACATGAAAGCTATAATCAACTACCTGAACAAGTTTTCAAGAGTATGCACCTTTGGCATTGTTGTCAAAGAGGGAGATTATGATTGATGATCTAAGAACAGATTGAGGGAAAATGATTGAAATATGTTAAAGAGAGAATGAGAAATGAACATAGAGGGAGAACATGATCAAACAGATCAGATATGTTAGAGTATGCCATCATCAATTGACAATATTTGCATCAATGCCAAAGAAGGAGATTGTTACTCAACAGATGGAGATGATGATGAAAATCAAGATCAGAGGTATACAAGATTGAAGAAAGGATTAGATCTATTGTTATTTTCTCATTAATGTCAAGCAATTAATTTCTGGTTCATATTGAATTTCCATGTATATCAAAGTTGATTTAATTGGGCATTTAATAAAGATTAGACAATGATAAGGTACTATTGAGATAATTGTTTTCTACTTTATCAAGTCAGTAAAGAAGATTGGGAAAGTTGGTAAGCTAAATAGTTAAGTTACTGAGCAGAAAAAATTTTCTTGGTAAAGGGTTGTGTAAGTTGGTCAAGACACTGAGACATTGAGGCACTGAGAAGTGCATGTTAGTCACTGAGCCAAGATTTAGTTGTCAAGCGAAACATATGTTAGAAACAAGGATAAGAACACATTTAATGGTGAGCCATAATGATATGGAAGATTCCAAGGATGAAGAAGAAGTTAGTTACAAGATCTACGCATAAGAAAATTCAAGGTAAAGATATATGGTATACATTAAGTGGAAAAAGTGAAGGTTTTACTTCCAAGAAAAGTGCAAGAGGTGATGCTGAAGTGGTTCACCGAGTATCAAATTCACTGAATCAATTAAAAATTTTGATCCAATAAATGAGAGTGATTGAAGGAAAACCTAATCAAAGAGATTAAGAGGCAAAAGCAAAGTCTATTTAAAGGATGAATTCGAATAACACAAGGGATGGCAAGTTGAAGTGTTGAAGTGCTATCGAGTGAAGTAGTAAAGAGAAGAGAGGTGTAAATCTGAGTCTAAAGCAGAGACTATTGAAGTGTTGATGCCAGTAGTCAGAGAGCGCATAAGGGATCTTATCAAGCAAGAGGTAGTTGTATTTTTATAGATCAAATTATATATTTTTTCTTATTTGCATTGGTAACATAGAAATATCTTAACCGAGTGGACTTAGCAAGTCTTATTGTAAAATATTTTAGAAAGGTGACATTATAAAAGAGTGTTCAAAGACCTCTAACCACACCACTCCTAATAGGGTGAAGATCTTAACAGGTCTGAGGTAAATTCCCTAACAGGGTCATATATAAAAATGGCTATTGTGATATTTAATAGGATTGGATTTTAACTGAGCATACTTCAGAAGAGTATTTTCATTTGTGGTGACAATTCCCATGGAGGTTTTTTTCCAAATTGGGTTTCCTCGTTAAATCTAATGTTATGTGTGTTGAATGATTTATGTGCATGATATTTACTATTTATGCAAGTCATTGTTTGAGTTATTGAAGTTATTGGTGATTCGGTTGTTGTTGCAGTTTTGTTCTACTAAGTTGAATCAGAGTTAGGTTTTAAAGTTTAAGTTATCACAGTTTTCTGATTCACCCCTCCAGTAATACAAAATTAAAAATAGTGGACTATTATTATTTCCCATCAATGTGGGATAATATAGGCAATCTATGAGCTTTCCTCCTAGCTCAACGAGCTGCTTTATCTACCTCCTAGCTTGATGATCTGCTTTGTGCACTAATCCATATGATTTTCTATCACAACTCATCATTGGTTCCTATTATCACTAAAATTTGCACCCTCTTTAGTAAACTCAACAATCTAGTGATACATGGTAACACTTCTGAGTTGTGGGTAGCCTGGAAAAGAAGTGAACCTCTAGAGAAGGCTGGCTTCCTGAGCACTTCACCTAAACTAAATCTTTTCAAAGGGAAAGAGTTAGAAGGAAACATAAAATGAAACCTACTACTAAAGGTGATTCACCAAACTGCTTCTTTGAGACTTAACAAATAACCAACACACAATATAACCAGTAACTAAGAGCTTCCCTACACAACTCAATAACACAGTCCTTACATCAATAATTTGAAAGAAGGCTAAAATGACAGTTCCCAAAAGGAGAATAGCTTCCTCATAGTTCAGAGCATATTCAACACAAATCTCCAACCTACAAAGACCATATACTTATGTGAAAGGTATTGACATGTGATACACAAACATAGAAAAATAAGAGAAGGTACCAGCTATATTTCACTATCAAAAGGTGTTACAAATATGCATATTTCTAAAAATGGGTTACAAAAACACTTTGCCTTTGTCAAGAACTTAGAAAAAGTTACAAAACATTGAGCCAAAGGGAAGAAGAACTTCTTACAATGAGGCTTCAACTCATACTTATGTATTTTCCAGCCAACTGCCTCATAAATGAGGGCAATAAATTTTAGGTTGGATTCAGTCCGTAAGGCCATTTTTGAGCCCCTAAAAAGACTTCAAAAAGGTATATAAGTGTCCCCAAGGTCAATCCTTATCAACTTTGTCATAGTAGCTCCTCATAAATGCATTGATATCCTGAAAACAACTCATAAAGAGCTTCTAAAATGCAATAACTTCCTGCAGACTTTCAGAAACTGCCTCATTATGACCTTTGCACTTTGTGACAACTCTATAAAATATCTCTCTTTGACCTTTACAAGTAAAAATAAATATCTTTTATTGTACCTTATTCATGAAATGATTTATAATTCAGTTATACAAATGAATTATAAAGTATTTAATGTTTTTATTAATAATTATTATTATGTAGTTTATATTTATTATTTTACTAAATATAAATTCTTTTAATAATATTTATTAAGCGATAATCAAACCGCTTAATAACAATATTAATATAATATATTTGTTAAAATACTAAACTATAGATCATTTAATAATTATTATTATGTGGTGCAAAATAAAATATTTATTGTTATCTTTTAAAAGCCTATATCCATATTTGAACTATTATTAATAAAATGATATAAATTACATCATTTTATTAATATAGTTTTACAATTTAGAAATGCAACAATAGAATCAAAAGGATATTCAAGTGATAAAAAATACCACTTAGCAAAATACTTAAAGAGATTGCCTACAAACATTAGCCGGTAAAAAAATTTGCAAAAAAGCTAAGGCGCAAAATTGCCATTATATGAAAGGTTGACCTAGGGTAAATAAAGACCTTAAGATCATTCGTTCATTTCATTTTTTCATTCACATAGACTTCTCCGCTAAGCTTTGGCCCCCGATGAAGATGTTGACATTGTGAAGATGAGGGTTTGATGTATTTTCTTGGGGATAAAAGGCTTTCATTTACAGACCACGCACCCATTTCACCTTCACTTTCTCATTTCACTTCATCGTCTTCTTCTCTAGCCACTGAGAATACCACCATGGGGGTCTGTGAAGCATTTCGAACTGTTCTATGCAATTCTTGAAATCTTTCTTACATGACTTCTGGAGATAATCTGCAGATTCAGGCTTGTGTTGAGCGTGGTAAGCTCTCTCTTCTTCATGGAAAACATGTTCTTGTATCCCTATATTTTGATATGATTTGAGCTCCCTCTTTATTGTTATGAATTTCATGCTCTGTGGATAATGATCCTATATGTGATGTGATTCATGAATCTGAAGCTTTTATGCATGTTTTCCTCCATTCATTTGAGATCTTCTAGTGCTCAGCACTTCTGTATCTAGAAACCCCTGCTACAAGTTGTGGCTATACATGTCACTTTTGCCTCTTCATCCTTATGGATTTTCATTCATTTCTTTGGTATTTATTACAATTGAGCAAATCCCTGTCAAGAATACTGACTTTAAAATCACTGTCACTCTCGACGTTACTGCTCTTTTTTGACTTCATGTGGATCTTTCCATGGTTGTAGCTTCTATTTATAAAATGGCACACTGTTTGAAAGGCTATACCTTTGTTTGCTTCCTAGGGATATCAATGATCACCATCTTCAAAAACAACCATTCAACTTGTATAATAGAATATCTTTGTCATATATCACCCAATGTTGTCCAAGTTATCTCATGACATAATGATAGTCTATATTGCATCTTTAACATTCTTTGATGTTTCTCCTTCATGTTGCATATGAAGGTGCATGTACATTACTTTGACTATATTTCACATTCCAAAAAAAATGTTGATCATTATCAATTATGTTCTTGGAACCACTATATATCATTGCCTGGTTTCTCCACTGACAAACTTTAATGGTGGCATGATTGTTGCTCCCTGCAATTATGCACATGACCATATTTATATGAATGTAATTTAAATTTTGTATTTTTTCCATGTACTCTTGATATACCTATTCACTACATGGAATTATGCTGCCCACTTCATGAAGCTAGGTGATTTCCTTTATATTTATCTATTGTTCACAACACTGCACTTTCGTGTAGCATAGGACAATTTCTAGAAAATGAAATATTTGACCATTTAAACATCAAAATGAAATTTTATGGAAAGAATAAAGTTTTTTTGTAACATCAATATATTACTCCTCACAAATTTATAGGGTTGTACTAGTCCATATGTAGTTGTACCCCTATTTTCTTTGGCTGTCAATTTTGGAAAACATTTTTGAATAGGGTGTTGTTACTAAAATAGACATAACTCCTTCATTTAACCATGAAAATGACTCAAACCTCATTTAAATTAAAGTAGACTTGCATAAAAAAAATTTAAGTATAGTGTAGTGCATTCATGTGTCTGTCTAGAGCTGTACTATGTGTGCAAAGTGACTATACCAAGCAAAAATCAGAAAATAGTGAAATTGCAAATTAACATTGTTTGGATTCTTATTAGTTTCTTTTCAAATTCACCATACAAAATTTTGGTTGCATCTACTAACAATATTTAATTTCATTTCTATAGCATGAATGTGTCACTTAACAACATGCTGAGCTCTACCCTCGTGTGAGCCCAATTTTTTCCAGATGCTGAAATTTTAAAATGATGAATTTAGCAACAAGATCTTTACCTGTGTCTACACATGAAGCAACAAGCTAGAAAAAAAAAAGTATATGAATATTGTAGATAATTCTTGTCTTTCTCAAATTTTTGTGATAGCTGCTGCTATTATGCATGTGAATATCAAATTGTATGTTGATAGATGCAGGTATATGAAGTATATGATGACTCAAAATTGCTTAGATCTATGAGATCTAACGTCATTTTTACTCTCTCATATGCAAGAATGGAGCAGAAAGGAAGTAATGACTCAATGCAAGGCAATCAAGAGGACTGCAGACAAGGCAAAGCATCACAACCTGGGCTCATCATCCAAGAAATGATGAGTCACCTTTTACTACCTATGCCTTTCATTTTTAAAGCATTTGTAAATGTGTATGTTCTTTTTCATTGGAATAATATAGTTAGTCTCACATCTTGTGTGAGACATTATTCATTTTCATTTATGAATAAAGAGATCACTCTTTCAAACTTGCAATATTGTGTGATTCCTATTGATTCAAAATAGTTGCATCTATCAGTGATTCCTTTATGACATTCCTCTTTTGGAAAAACACCATTAATAACCAAGATGCACCCTTAAAAATATCTGAAAAGCATACCCAACTCCACTTTATTGAGCTGGGAAATAAAAATGGGTAACATTTCTGGCAACATTTTCATGATGCTTTCCTGCTAAGCATATCAGCCCAGCTACCTATACTATCCATTGGGCATAGAGTCACTTATCATTTGACAAAACCTCTGAAAAACCCATCCCTTTCCATTTATGCAACTCACCTGCAGACTGCAACCTCTCTTAATTCATCTAGTATATGTGTATGATTTGTGATAGTGAATTAAAACTCACTGTCATGAATGATATATGTTTACTTGATGGGTTATAATAGGTTTGAAACAAAAGTACATCTTCTACAAACTTTTGTAGTTAATTAGAGTTTTATGAGGGAGGCATGTAAGATGTGCAGCAGTGGGTACATGTATTCATTGTTTCATATGATGGATCCCAATCTCATGCAATTTTATTTCATTACAGTAGTTTTCCCCTTCTTAGAAACAACTATCTAAATGTGCAACTTGTTAGAGTAGTCTTAGTTTAGCTAATAATTAATTCATTTAATTATTAGTCTATCTACTCTTTGCTTAAGTTATACTTAGGCAGCTTTATAATTCTTTAGGGTTTTCACCTTTAGGGTTTCATGATTCCTTTTATAAGGATTCACTTCTTTGCATTTCATAAGGAGATTGTAATCTTTTCAGTTTGTTGATAATATAGAAGTTTTATTCTGTCAACATGGATTTCATGTCTCTGGCTTTTTGGCCGCCATAGCTCTTTCTTTCTTCTGTCTACACTTTGCTTCTTATTGTGACAGTCTTGCATACAGGTGTTCTTAGGTGGATTTGTTGTTATCAAATCTAACATGGTATCAGAGCTCTCCTGCTGCTCACTGTTCTGTTTTGTTGAAGCGCACCAGACACAAAGGGTTTGAAGTTTTTAGAAGTTTTTCTGGTGTTTTCTATTGGATCTGGGGGTCTTTGTTTTTTGAGGCACTTTGGATCACAACCGACCTCACGATTGCGTCCAGAAGGCCCAAAAACCCTAGAATCCATATAAGGCACGTCCGATTTGGACACTAAAGCCTTGGGGAGAAAATTTTTGGCCTTCTAGTGCCGTACGAGCACGGTTTTTGAGAAAAAATAATTATTTTTTATGTTTTTTAAAAAATTTGGCATTTTTTTGGGCGCGCCACCTGGGCACCGCTCGTGTCCCCCGCACCGCCCTTGCAGCCACTGCGCCGCTGCCGGCCCCCGGCTCCTCCGGCACCGCCACCCTCCGTGGCCCCTGCCGCCGACTGCCACCCTGCTCCGCTGGCGCCCGCCTCCCGGCCCTCCGCCGACCTATTCAGAAGCCCCGCCGCTTTGCTGGCGCCCGCCTCCCAGCCTGCCTCCCACCGCTGCCCATGCCGCCTGCAGCGCCGCTCCGCCGGCCCCCGCCGCCCTCTGCGCCCGGTGGCACCTTTTTTCAAACCTGCGGGCCCCTTTGGTTTGCACTGCGGTCACATGGGTGACCAAGGGCTCTGCCCCAGCCCCCTGCGTGCGCCATGCACCCAAGGGCTAGTCCCTTCTCAGCCCCAGGGGCTTATTTTTTTATTTTTGGAGCTCTTTTGACCCCCCGAGACTGTTTTCGCTCTATCTTGAGCATCCGAGGGTATTTTTTCGACTTCCATATACCGTTGGAAAGCTCTTTCTGAGAAATTTCCGATGATGGAGGTTGGGTTTTTGGGTTCTACCATTTTGATAGCATTTTTTACTGTTGAAGTCTGATGTTTATTTTTGCCTTCCGGGAGTCATATCTGGCTCATCCAGACTCCATTTTTCGCAAACCAGATATCGTCAGAAAGCTGGTTCAGTGAACTATTTAGTTGTAGGGGTATTTTTTCCAGATTCTACTCTAGATTTTCTCTCCTTTGAGTTTGGCAGTTTATGTATTCTGGTGGATTGCTTGGTTCTACAGGTCCTGGGATCTCTTCTTTTGATTTTCTAGCTCACTCTTCTTTCTGACTTCTGAGCTTGTATGCTTCTTCTTATGCATCTCTATTCTGTAAACACACTGAGATAAAGTGCCTACTTCTGCATTTCTGGGATCTTGTACACCTTGTGTGTTTTTGTACTCGCACTCAGTTATAAAGTGCCATGGGGGGTTATGATGATTATGCCATTTTAGGTGCATCCACCTTTGTCAAGTGAGCGTACCTTCCATGACATTAGCCCATGCTGTGTATCGGTGACACCACCCTTTATCCTATGTTTGTACTTCTGTTGCACTGTTGGTGTTCCTGGTTCTTTCTTCTGTAGATGTTTCTAGCATTACATTTCAGTGTTCCTATCACCTCTCCCAGTTCAGCATTATGGGGGGGTTCACCTGTTGGTTCTTTTGCTTCCTGGTTCAATTGATCAGCTCTTTAGACATTGTCTTCTCTACCTGGTCATGCACTTCAGTGGGGGTTCCAACAGTCTCTTCTGACAGAGTTTTCAGCTCCATGCTTCGGAGATGCTTCTTGCTCTTTCTTGTTCCTCTCTCTGGGAATTTCCCTAGATTGAAGGCTTAGTTTCCTTCATCTAGTTTATTTCTTGTACTTGGGTACCTGATCAGGCCTTGTTGCCGGAACCCATCTTTCCTTCTTTCTACAGTAGTTTAGCTATTTTGCTTCTCCCTAAGTTACACTTAAGGGGGGGTGTTAGAGTAGTCTTAGTTTAGCTAATAATTAATTCATTTAATTATTAGTTTATCTACTCTTTTCTTAAGTTATACTTAGGCAGCTTTATAATTCTTTAGGGTTTTCACCTTTAGGGTTTCATGATTCCTTTTATAAGGATTCACTTCTTTGCATTTCATAAGGAGAATGTAATCTTTTTAGTTTGTTGATAATATAGAAGTTTTATTCTGTCAACATGGATTTCATGTCTCTGGCTTTTTGGCCGCCATAGCTCTTTCTTTCTTCTGTCTGCACTTTACTTCTTTTTGTGACAGTCTTGCATGCAGTTGTTCTTGGGTGGATTTGTTGTTATCAAATCTAACATAACCAACACTTAGGGAAAAAAAATTGTAACTAATCTATGTGCAACAACACTAATTGAACCTAAAACTTACCCTACCCTAAACTAACTAGTAATGAGGCAACACTAAACAAATCCATTTACTAGTTCTATAAAATAACTCCCCTTTCTCCTCAATTTGCAATGATTGGCATATTCATGGGCAGCTAGAGGAAGAGATACTTTGGATATAACTTCAACAAAATATTGTAACTCCTCTAGAAATTTAGAGAATAGTTTACCAACCTCTTTATGATGTGCATGCACACTGATGCTTGAGAGGGTATTGATTGATTGAACATGCTCTCTTTTGACCTCATCTCTAGCTGGAACTTCATGTTTGGGTGTCAACATGATGAGTGATTCTTTGTCATCCTCCACCCTAGATAAATACCTAACAGGGCATCCTCTTGAAGGAGAAAACTTAGAGCTTCTATTTCTAGCCTCTGGTTTTTGGATTGCTTCTTCAACTCCTTTTTTCTGATCCAAATGAACTAGCTTTGGTGGCTCTAGCTTAGAAGCATCTACCTCCACATTATGTTCCTATTGTTCATGACTTTCAAAGCTATGAGATGTTTGTTTTGTATAAAGGTCTGAGATAAATAGCTCCATTTCATCCCAGAACACATCCTCCTCTACATATTCTTTTCTTTTTTGAATAAGAACATTTTCAGTAGCTTGATAGTTCTTTTGAATGTCTTGGGAAACATCAACTTTTAGATATGATTCTTGAAGAAAGGAGAATGAATTAGAATCCGACTCAACTTGATGAGAAAATGAATGACCCTCTGGTTTCCCAAGACACAAAACTGGATTACCTTCATGTCCTTCCTCATTATTCAAGGCTTAATTATCACATTGATTATTGTGTAACAACAACTCATCATCATTTCTAATAACTTTTTTCTCCTCCAAATTGGTTGTTAGCATGAACATAGTTGTGTCCTCCTCATCGATATCAACATAAGAATGAAGTTCTTTTTGAAAATTTTATTTCCATCACCTCCTTGCTAATGGTTACCTTTCTATCCCAATTGAATTTCAACCATAGGTATTGACATTTCTTCCTTATCTTCAATAGAAAATAGAAGCTCATTGAGTAAATTGACCTAGAGTTCAGGTTGAGCATCACTTTCTTGCTCTGTGCCATGCTGCCCCAACTGATTATAGTCATCACTCAACACCAACAATCTTGATTTTCCTTTTTCTTCATCACATGAAAGTTCATCAACTACAATTCTATTCTCTTCTATTTCCTCAAAACCCTTTATTTTATCATTACACCAACCCTTTCGATAAACAACAGGTCCTCCAGGATAAAGGCAAATAGTGGTAGGACAAGAAGGTCAACTCAGAGAAGGACTTTGAGAAACCTGAGGATTGTCTTGGGGTATGAAAATCTCCTGAACATATTGCTCTTTCATAGTGGTGGATTATGTTTGTATGAGTACCATCTTCTCTTGTATTGAATGGAATCCTCTAAAACTAGGAATTTCATATTTAGCAGATCTAATGGAGGATTCTAGAGGTTGACCTTGTTGAAAACATGGAAATATATGCTTGGGAAACTCCACCTTTATAGGTTTATTCTTTGCTTCAAATGATGGTGGTATGAAACAGGGATCATGAGAAGTTGATTGAGCTTCTAGCTCTTGAGCTCGAGGAAGTAATATTCTTACTTATTCCTCTTCTGTGGCCAACTCCCTCACAAGATCCTCCTCTTGTTGTCTTTTTTGTGCCTCCATATCTTGTTGTTTTTATAAGCCTGGTAAGCCCACTCATCCTGCTGTAAGGTATACTCTTTTTGCATGTCAATACACCTCATCTACTCTTGAAAGTTTGATAGCATGTCCTTTATGCTCATGTAATCAGCATGGTGGGGATGATTATGAAAACCACCAGGCTGAATTGGAATAAAATGGCCTTCTTGGGGATTTTGATATGCATTGGTTGGCTGGCATGGAGTATGAGTAAGGGTGGGTGGGTGGAAAACATATGGAAATTGTTGGTAACCTATTGTAATGGGGTAAATTTCTGTGAAACCAGTAGTATAGTTGTTTTGATATGGCTGATAGGGAGATGCATGGGTAGTATTTTCATGACATGGGGAATGATAAAACATGCTTCCATGAAATTTTGACATACTGAAACATTCAAAGAGATAGAAAATAAGAAAAAACTAGATTTTCTTTGGAACACACCAACACTTTAACTACTGAAACCACAAGATAGTCCTCAAGTGTCACCATGTGTGATTCTTTCTTTCCTCCAAAGGAAGATATTACTGATGTCCACACCAAATAGCAACAACATAAAGTTTGCAAAGAACTGAGAATCAGTTCTCAGTCCCATTGGGTGTGCCAAAAACTATTATCACTAAAATTTGCACCCTGCTGAGTAAACACAACAATCTAGTGATACATGGGAACACTTCTGGGTTGTGGGTAACCTGGAAAAGAAGTGAACCTCTAGAGAAGGTCAGCTTCCTGGGAACTTCACCTAAACTAAAGTTTTTCAGAGGGAAAGAGTTAGAAGGAAACATAAAATGAACACTACTGCTAAAGGTGATGCACCAAACTGCTTCTTTGAGACTTAACAAATAACCAATACACAATATAACCAGTAATTAAGAGGTTCCCTACACAACTTAATAACAGAGTCCTTACATCAAAAATTTGAAAGAAGGCTAAAATGATAGTTCCCAAAAGGAGAATAGCTTCCTCACAGTTCAGAATAGATTCAACACAAATTTCCAACCTACAAAGACCATATACTTCTGTGAAAGGTATCAACATGTGAAACACAAACATAGAAAAATAAGAGTAGGTACCAGCTATATTTCACTGTCAAAAGGTGTTACAAATTTGCATATTTCTCAAAATGGGTTACAAAAACACTTTTCCTTTGTCAAGAACTTAGAACAAGTTACAAAACATTGAGCCAAAGGGAAGAAGAACTTCTTACAATGAGGCTTCAACTCATACTTATGCATTTTTCATCCAACTGCCTCATAAATGAGGGAAATAAATTATGGGTCAGATTCAGTCCATAAGGCCATTATTGAGCCCCTCAAAAGACTTCAAAAAGGTATATAAGTGTCCCCAAGGTCAATCCTTACCAAATTTGTCATAATGGCTCCTCATAAATGCATTCATATCCTGAAAACAACTCATAAAGAGCTTCTGAAATGCAATAACTTCCTGCAGACTTTAAAAAACTGCCTCATTATGACCTTTGCACTTTGTCATAACTCTATAAAATATCTCTCTTTGACCTTTAAAAGTAAAAAAATAAATATCTTTTCTTGTACCTTATTTATTATATGATTTATAATTCAGTTATACAAATAAAAAAAAAGTATTTAATGTATTTATTAATAATAATTATTATGTAGTTTATAATTTATGATTTTACTAAATATAAATTATTTTAATAATATTTATTAAGCGATAATTGAACCGCTTAATAATATTATTGATATGATATATTTGTTAAAATACTAAACTATAAATTATTTAATAATTATTATTAGATGGTGCAAAATAAAATATTTATTGTTATCTTTTAAAAGCCTATATCCATATTTGAACTATTATTAATAACATGATATAAATTACATCATTTTATTAATATATTTTTACAATTTAGAAATGCAACAATAGAATCAAAAGGATATTCAAGTGATAGAAAATACCACTTAGCAAAATACTTAAAGAGATTGCCTACGGGCATTAGTTGGTAAAAACATTTGCAAAAAAGCTAAGCCACAAAATTGTCATTCTATGTAAGGTCGACCTAGGGTAAATAAAGACTCTAAGATCATTTGTTCATTTCATTTTGTTATTCGCATAGACTTCTCTGCTAAGCTTTGGGCTCCAATGAAGATGCTGCCATTGTGAAGATGAGGGTTTGATGGATTTTCTTGGGATCAAAGGCTTTCATTTACAGACCAGGCACCCATTTCACCTTCACTTTCTCATTTCACTTCATCATCTTCTACTCGAGCCACTGGAAATACCACCATGGGGGTCTATGAAGCATTTCAAATTGTTCTATGCAATTCTTGAAAGCTTTCTTGTATGACTTCTTGAGATAATCTGCATATTTGGGCTTGTGTTGAGCGTGGTAAGCTCTCTCTTCTTCATGGAAAATGTGTTCATGTATCCCTGTGTTTTGATATGCTTTGAGCTCCCTCTTTATTTTTGTGACTTTCATGCTCTGTGGAGAACGATCCTATATGTGATGTGATTCATGAATCTGAATCTTTTATGCATGTTTCTCCTCCATTCATTTGAGATCATCTAGTGCTCAGTGCTTTTGTATCTAGAAACCCATGCTGCAAGTTGTTGCTATACATGTTAATTTGGCCTCTTCATCCTAATGGATTGTCATTCATTGCTTTGGTATTGATTACAGTTGAGCAAATCCCTGTCAAGAATACTGGCTTTAAACTCATTGTCACTTTCGACATTACTACTCTATTTGACTTCATGTGAATCTTTCCATGGCTATAGCTTCTATTTATAAAATGACACACTATTTGAAAGGCTAGACCTCTATTTGCTTCCTAGGGATATCAATGATCACCATCTTAAAAAAAAACCATTCAACTTGTAGAATAGCATATCTTTGTCATATATCACCCAATGCTATCCCAGTTATCTCATGTCATAATGACAGTCTATATTGCATATTTAACATTATTTGATGTTTCTCCTTCATGATGCATATGAAGGTGCATGTACATTACTTTTAATGTATTGTACATTCCAAACAACATGCTAATCATTGTAAATTATGTTCTTGGAACCACTATATATCATTGCCTTGTTTCTCCACTAACAAGCTTTAATGGTGACATGATTGTTGCTCCTTGCGATTATGCACATGAACATATTTATATGAATGTCATTTCCCTTTCTTATGTTGTCCATGTACTCTTGATATACCTATTCACTACATGGCATTATTCTTCCCATTTGATATTGGGTGATTTCTTTTATATTTATAAATTGTTCACAACACTGCACTTTCGTGTGGCATATGGCAGTTTCCAGAAAATAAAATATTTGACCATTTAAACATCAAAATGAAATTTTATGGAAAGAATAAAGTTTTTTTGTAACATCAATATCTAACTCTTCACAAATTTATAGGGTCTTACTAGTCCATATGTAGTTTTACCCCTATTTTCTTTGGTTGCTAATTTTGGAAAATGTTTCTGAACAGGGTGTTGTTACTAAAATGGATATAACTCCTTCATTTCTCCTTGAAAATGACTCAAACATTATTTAAATTAAATTATACTCAGAGACCATTCTTTTGAGTATAGTGTAGTGCATTCATGTGTCTGTACAGATCTGTACCATGTGTGCAAAGTGACTATACCAAGAAAAAATCAGAAAATAGTGAAATTGCAAATTAACATTGTTTGGATTCTTATTAGTTTCTTTTCAAATTCACCATCCAAAATTTTGGTTGCATCCACTAACAATATTTGATGATCTATCTCTTTAATTTCATTTCTATAGCACAATTGTGTCACTCAACAACATGCTGAGCTCTACCCTTGTGGGAGCCCAATTTTTTCCACATCCTGAAATTTTAAACTGATGAATTTAGCAACAAGATCTTTACCTGTGTCTGCACATGAAGAAACAAGTTAGAAAAACAAATTTATATGAATCTTGCTGATAATTATTGTCTTTCTCAAATTTCCATGATAGCTACTGCAATTATGCATGTGAAGATCAAAATGTATGTTGACAGATGCAGGTATATGTAGTATATGATGACTTGACATTGCTTAGATCTATGAGATCTAACAACATTTTTCCTCTCTCATATGCAAGAATGGAGTAGCAAGGAATTAATGGCCCAATGCAAGGCAAGCAAGAGGACCGAAGACAAGGTAAAGCAACACAAGCTAGGTTCATCATCTAGGTAATGACGAGTCACCTTTTACTACCTATGCATTTCATTTTTAAAGCATTTGTAAATGTGTATGTTCTTTTTCATTTGCATATTATGGTCAGTCTCATGGATTTTGTGAGACATTATCCATTTGAATTTATGAATAAAGAGATCACTCTTTCAAAATTGCAATGTTGTGTGATTCCTATTGATTAAAAATTGTTGCATCTACCAGTGATTCCTTTATGGCATTCATATTTAGGTAAAACACCATTGATAATCGAGATGCACCCTTAAAATTATCTGAAAAGCATACCCAGCTCCACATTATTGAGCTGGGAAATAAAAATGGGCAACAATTCCACAAAGATCAACATTTTTTGAATCATCAGTGACTCGTTCATCATGCAGGGTCTATAGTCTGACTTCAATGGAGGTCTCCCCAGTCCACACTATGGGAGGAGCACTCTTCAAACATAGGTGCCTAGCTCTGACTGCAACCCTCAAGTCGCACTGCTAGCTTGCCCAACTCAACTCAGCTCAAATTGGGTCCAAAGAGCACCACCTCAGTTGAGCATCACCAAATTGGAGGTTAACATGTGGAAAGATGCCACATCACTTGCACATGTTAGCAAAGACCTAGTCAGCATCTATTCATCCTCTGACTTACACTTTTTTCCATAGATTTTGATTGATGACATGTAACTGATTGAATGTTTGAAGATGTTAAGTTGATCACCGAAATGTAGAAGGATAATGCAAGACATTAAATTAGTTAATGGATTGTATTTTCATTGATGTCAACTTGATATAATCTAATCAGTTATAATCAAAGTTTCAAAGACTTCAGAGAATCAAAGAGAAATAGACTATGTTTTTAGTAATGCATAAAAGACAAGTATTCACAATATGAATTCAAACACCGACGGTCAGAGATCACCAAAATTCAAGTCATAGTGATGACCGAGAAAGAACAACGATGAGAAGAATCACAAGCATAACCAACGGCCAGAAACATAGTGTAAACCGATGGAGAAGCCCGAGGTGAACTAGAGTGTTGACCGACTCTATCAAAGAGTTAAACACCAAAACTAACTTGAGTTCAAAACAACAAAATATCTAGCTGGAAGAGCTAAATATAGACTTAACTGGTAGTTATCTTTGTTTTCATCAACAAGATAAAGCCAGAGATAAGTAATGGATTTAAAGTTGTTTTGTCTAGTTGGCAAGAAGATCTCAGCGAGATAAAACAAGAGTTTTGCTTTAAATATAACTGGCAAGCACTGTGGATCATGCCAAGATCAAGAAAATAAAGAACCTAACAATGGTGATATCATGTCTATAAAGAGACAACTCAATTAATTATGAATTGGTGTGGTGGGAGAATGAATGAAAAGAGGATAATGAAGAGAAACTTATGAAGAGAAACGTCATACAGTCCTAACCAATAAGATGAGGAAAGAGCTAAAGTTTTATGCGGACATCAAGAAAAAGAGCACAACATCACTGAGAAGAATCAAAGTGGGCAAAAGGTATAAAGTGAGATATATTGATCATAATAGTTTTATGAGATTACAATAGATTTGAAAATCTGCAAGTATAAGTTGTATATGTGAACAGATCATACTGTTTTAGTTTAGCCATTGATTCAGAAAGTCTCTTAACCGAGTGGAATTTAAAGATCCTTTCTATATTGAGATACATACCAAGGAGTATCAAAAAATTTGATCATGAAGATAGCATGAGATGCCAGATACCTATTGATAGGCCAAGTGAGTGTTTGATCAAGGATGGTAGCATAGAGATGCCCAATATCAAGTGATAGGATAAACTTTTAAATCCTCTAACAAGGTCACACCTAACAGTGTGTTTGTAACCTTTAACAAGGTTGGCTCTTCATCGAGCTCACTTCAGAAGAGTGAAAATTTTGGGTTACCGGTCCCAAGTGGTTTTCCCCTTAACAGGGTTTTCACATTAAAAATCCATGTTTCAATGTGTTTATGAGTCATTACTTTAGTGTTTTGCATTAAACTTAACTTAATTGAATTGATCGGTATACTCTAGATAATTTACTGTCTTTTGGTAAATTAATAGACTGCTATTCGGTAAACATAAAGTAGAAGGTTTTACAAAGCATTCCAAGCAGGAGTAATTTCATAAAAGTATTTGGAGGCATTCATCTTATAGGAATGAAGATAACTAGAGGCTTAATATTGTGGTACTAAGTTTTAAGGATTGATTATTGGAATATTTGTGAGGCCACTGATTCACCCCCCCCCCTCTTAGTTATTACTAAAAATTGGTATCAGAGCTTGTGTGCTTAGAAAGGGAGTTTAACATCTCAAGAAAAATATCACAAGATGAACAGATGAGATGTGCCCAAGTTGAATAAAGACAACTTTACATCATGGAAAAGTAGAATAAGAATCCACTTATCAGATATTGGAAATGATATTGTTCAATACTTAGATACTGAATATGTGTTGTCTAAAAGACCTCACTCTTGAGAAATTAAGAGTAAAGCATGAGCATAACTGCATGATGATAGAACTTGCATCATCACTCTCCGATGTTGAGTTTGAAGATGTCAAAACTTGCACCTCTACAAAGAAAATGTGGGATAAGTTGAAGCTTGTACATGGAGGAGATGCCAATGTACTAAGAGCAAATGTAGAAAGCCTAAGAGGGAGGTTTGATGACCTAAGGATGAAAGAAGGAGAAAACACCACTCAGTATAGCTGTAGAATAAAAGAGGTAGTAAATGCTATCTAAGGAGTTGGAGGTGTACTTGAAGAGGAGACAGTGGTAAGCAAAATCTTAAGAACCTTGTTGCCTGTTTATGCTATTAGAGTTTCTGCTATTCAAGAAATGAGAGTAGTTAAAAACAATAGAGTTACTCTAGATAGTCTGATTGGTAGACTAATTTCATTTGAGATGAACAACTTTGATAATAGTGTCTTACCATCTATAGAATATGCATTCAAATATTCTCTAAAGATAAGTAACTCAAGTCATAGACATGCTGTTAGAAATGATAGTGACAGTGATAATGAGGATCAAGGACTTGGTGAGATTGAAGCACTTATGGCCAGAAGATTACAAAGAGGTAAAGGCAGATATAAAGGTAAATTATCACTTGTAAGTTTCAATTTTAAAGAGGTTGGAAAATTTGTTGTAAGATGTCCAAACCAAAGAAATATGACAGAGGAAATGACAGATCATATGAGAAGAAGTTTGATAAAGGTGGTAATAGAGATTACCAGAGCAACTGAGAATCTAACAAGAGAGATACTTGAGACTACAAGGACAAAGGGAAGAAAGCTTGTTACCTAGCTGAGAACAGATTTGATGACACCAACATCGAATAAAAAGAAGACATTGAGATGGTATTTGTAGCCACAAAGGATGATTCAGATGAAGATGAAGAAAGGTATGTAGAAACTGCACTCATATCTAAAGTTAGTAAAAATGATGTCTAGATCATAGATAGTGGCTGCATTCACCATATGACCGGTGATAAGAAAAAATTTGAGACTTTTGAATACTATAATGGTGGTTCAGTGAGAATGGGAAATGATACACCTTGTCCAGTTGAAGGTAAAGGTACCATAATGTTGAATAACCTGATAAAATGTGAAAATGCCTGTGTGTGTATTTGGGTACCTGATGAAAAAGACACAAACACTCAATAAGTCATTGCATTAGTCCAAAAGGTTAGATAAAATATTCAAAACCATTAATATCGACCTATTGCCTACTAACTAGGAAGAGTGTAATTAGTAACATATCAGCCCTCAGAATATGCTACAAATCAGTGACGAATACAACCTAGCATGAAGGATTTTAGATTAAAAACAAGCTAAAAGATGATAAAGCATGCAATCTAGCTCTAAAATTTGAAATGAAAACAATGCAAAAGCATGAAATGAAAGATGAAATATGATTCTAATGTTAATTCAACATCATAACAATGTAATTTTGATCTAATGTGAAGGCTTATTTCCTCTCAAAAATGGCTTCTATTTATAGAAGAATAGGAGAGAGAGAGGGGGGACAAGGTTCATTTATGAATTAGAAGACTTGTAAATGGAGGTGTAAGAGCCATTAATTCCCAAGGCATTAATGAGGCATGGGAGAGACATAGGCTTAAGACATATTTCATTAATAAGGCATTAATTAAGGCCTTAAAGAGGCAAGGGAGGATGTAAGAGGATGGCTTGAGAAAGTGGACCTTAAGAAGGTCAAGCTTGAGAAAGTGGACTTTCTCAAGTGGGTTGAGTTGCTAATCATTCCTTAATGGAATGTGACAACATTAGGAGGTGGGTTAGGGTAGAATTAGGATTAGGATTAGATTAGCATGGGTGA
>MU227768.1:918681-942534 GCA_018584345.1 Thuja plicata
CAAAATATTGTGTCATGTGAACTTTGACAACATGATAAAGATAAGCAACAAAAGGAATGTCAGAGGCTTACCGAGCATGACTAAGCCCGAGCATATCATGTGCAAGAATTGTCAAAAAGGTAAGATGCCAAAGTCTGGTTTCAAGAGAAAAACCCATACATCTATTGAAATTATAGAATTAGTCCATAGAGTTCTATGTGGACCCATGAGGATAAAGAGCTACTATGGAGATAGGTATTTTATTCTCTTTGTTGATGACTTTTCTAGAATGATGACAATCATGTTTTTAAAAGATAAATCAGAAGCATTTAAGATATTTAAATGGTATAAAGCAATGGTAGAAAAATAAAGTGAAAAGAAATTGAAATGCTTAAGGTTAGATAGAGGAGGGGAATTTACTTCAGATGAATTCACTGACTATTGCAATGAGCATGGAATTAAAAGACAGGGTTCTACACCAAGAACACCACAGAAAAATAGAAATTTTGAAAGGAGAAACATATCAATTGTTGACTGTGCAATAAAATTGATGATTGAGAAAAGCATCACTCAAACCTTCTGGAGTGAAGCTATCAGTAATTTTGTCTACACATTAAACAAAGTACAATTGAAGGACACAAAGAAGACACCCTTTGAGATTTGGTATAGTCATACACCCAATGTAAGTTACTTTAGAATCTTTGGTAGTCAATGTTATATATTAAAGGATGATAGAAATAGAAAAAATTGACTCCAAAAGTGATGAAGGTATCTTTCTAGGGTACTCAACCAAAAGAAAGGCTTATAAATGTCTCAACAAGTCATCTAACAAAATCATTGAAAGTGCAAATGTGAAAATAGATGAATTTGCAGAAAAGAATGATAAGGAAAGAAAAAAGGAACCAGAGGACTACAACAGGTTTGTTTATATAGAACCTGACACTCTTCCTGAGCAACACTGTGTCACTCTTGAGAATCAGAACATTGCACCTGAGCATCAGGCTGCAATTACCGATAATCAGGATAATCCTCAAGATGATGTTTTGAACAATGGAGATGAGAATGAAGGTGAAGAAGATGATCAGAATGATGAACACAAAGCTAACATGAAAATTTCAAAGTATATCAGAAGACATCATCCACATAATCAAATCATAGGAGACAAACAAGCTAGAACAAGAACAAGAAGTAAGTCACTTAACACCTGATGTTTACTTTGTGATTTTGAGCCTAAATATGTTAACAATGCACATGAGAATGAAGAATGGGTCAGTGCTATGAATGAGGAAATAGAATAGATTGAGAAGAAAAATACATGGACACTAGTACCAAGACCAAATACCAAGAATGTCATTGGTACCAAATGGATATTCAAAAACAAGCTGAATGAGAATGGAGAAGTCACTAGAAACAAAGCAAGATTAGTATGCAAGGGATTTGCACAAGAAGAAGGTATTGATTATGGAGAAACCTTTGCACCTATTGCTAGATTAGAATGAGTTAGAATATTACTTACTTATGTTGTATTTAAAGGATTCAAGGTATACCAAATGGATGTCAAATCTTCATTCCTAAATGGAATACTAGAAGAAGAGGTATACATTGAACAACCAGAAGGGTTTTTTGATCTAGACAAGAGAAACATGGTATGTAGACTATATAAATCCTTGTATGGATCGAAACAAGCACCAAGAGCCTGGTATGAAAGACTTCACTCATATCTCATTAGCATAATTTTTTTTAGAAAAATTGAAAATAACAATCTATACTTAAAAGAAGATACTGATGGTAATAGTCTGATTGCTGAAATTTTTGTTAATGATATCATTTTTGGGGGAAATGAATTGTTATGCAAATCCTTTGCTAATGAAATGAGAAAGGAATTTGAAAGGTCTATGTTTGGAGAGATTAATTTCTTTCTTGGTCTACAAATTCTTCAACAAGATGCAAACATATACATCACTCAGTCTAAATACATCAAGGAAGTGCTGAAGATATTCAAGATGGAAGATTCCAAACTAGTTGGAACACTTATGGCTACCGAATACAAGATGACAAAAGAAGACAAATCCAATGAGGTAAATCAGACCTTATATAGATCAATGATTCAAAAACTGATGTATGTTGTTCACACCAGACCAGATATAGCACATGTAGTTGGAATTGTTGCAAGATTCTCTACTAATCCCAAAGAATCACATATGACTGCTATCAAGAGAATTATGAGATATCTAAATAACACCGAGGACTATGGCTTATGGTATAAAAGAGAAGGAAAATTTGAGCTACAAGTCTATACATATGCTAATTGGGCTAGAAACATTGATGACCAAAAGAGCACAACTGGAGGAGCATTCTTCATGGGTGGCAGACTTGTCACACGGATAAACAAGAAGCAAGGATGCATCTCTCAGTCTACAGTAGAAGCAGAGTATGTGGCTGCTGCTACAAATTGCTCCAATATTGCATGGATCAAACAATTGCTGGAAGGTATGAATATGAAGATCATTGAACTAGTAATTATATATATTGATAACACCAGTGAAATAAACATTTATAAGAATCCAGTCATGCATGCTAAGACTAAGCATATTGCTATCAAGTATCACTATGTAAGAGAACATGTACAAGAAAATGAAGTGACACTATAATATGTTCAATCAAAGGAACAATTAGCTGATATAATCACAAAGCCATTACCAAAGGATACATTTGAGTATCTGAGATAGATACTAGGGGTCCAACCCTTGTCTATCAGTCAGTAATCTTACTAGGAGGTTGCATCAGCCTATACCAAATCTGAAGATCAGTCATGTTGATGCAAACACTAAGATGGACAGCAATAGATACATGTGTACATTGCAAGGTACATATCTGCACCAAAAACTAGAGACATTGTATTGCTAATGGATAGGAAAATTCAAGGAATATATTATGCAAAGGGATGGAACATGATATAGATGATAAAACAAGGAGAAGTATTTTTTTTTGGCATTATTGTCAAAGGGAGAGATGATCTCATTATCATATAAAAGAGAGATTTGCATTATCATACAAAGGGAGAAATGATCTCATTATCAAAAGGAGAGATGATTACATATCACATAAGGGAGAGATATGATAAAGGGAGTAATTATCCATGAAGAGAAGTTCCTGAGAATTAGAAGGAAGAGTTAATCAATATTCTAAGGGAGAGAAATTGATTACATATGAAATATGCACCTAAGGGAGAGATGTAACAAAGGGAGAGATTTCAGACAAAGAGAAAGATTGCTATCAAAGGAAAAAGAGATTATCAAGAAGAGGAATAGTCAAGGTAGAGCACATATCAGAATAGAGATATCAGATGATACATCTATCCAGAGAAGGGATTGGAGATTGAAGACAATCACTCTGCATGAAATAGATATAAGCTATTGGATCTTACCGAGAGACAAACATTTGTAATAGTTTCATTAGGAAATCTTTATGAAACTGTATATTTCATATTGTATTAGTGATAGTATAGTATGATAATATAGTATGTTGCCATCAATGCCAAAGGGAGAGATTGATGACATGTAACTGATTGAATGTTTGAAGATGTTAAGTTGATCATCAAAATGCAGAAGGATAATGCAAGACATTAAATTAGTTAATGGATTGTATTGTCATTGATGTCAACTTGATATAATCTAATTGGTTATAATCAAAGTGTCAAATACTTCAGAGAATCAAAGAGAAAAATATTATTCTTTCAGTAATGCATAAAACACAAGTATTCACAATATGACTTCAAACACTGACAGTCAGTCGACACCGACAGACATAGATCACCAAAAGTCAAGTCATAGTGATGCCCAAGAAAGAACACCAACGAGCATTATTGAAGAGCATAATCACAAGAATAACCGACGGCCAAAAATATAGTGTAAATCGACGGAGAAGCCTGAGGTGAACTAGAGTGTTGACCGACGCTATCAAAGAGTTAAACACTGAAATTAACTTGAATTCATAAATGACAAAATATCTAGCTGGCAGAGCTAAATATAGACTTAATTGGTAGTTATCTTTGTTTTCATCGACAAGATAAAGCCAGAGATAAGTATTGGATTTAAAGTTGTTTTGTCTAGTTTCCAAGAAGATCTCAGCGAGATAAAATAGGAGCTTTGCTTTAAATCTAATTAGCAAGAATTTTGGATCATGCCAAGATCAAGAAAATCAAGAACCTAACAATGGTGATATCATGTCTATAAAGAGACAACTCAATCATTACGAATCGGTGTGGTGGGTGAATGAATGAAAAGAGGATGCTGAAGAGAAACTGATGAGGAAAAACTTCATACAATCCTAATCAACAAGCTGAGGAAAGAGCTAAAGTTTTCTATGGACATCGAGCAAAAAAGCACATCATCACCGAGAAGAATCAAAGTGGAGAAAAGGTATAAAATGAGATATATTGATCAGAATAGTTTTATGAGATTACAATAGATCTTAAAATCTGCAAGTATAAGTTGTATATGTGAACAGATCATACTATTTTAGTTTGACCATTGATTTAGAAAGTCTCTTAACCGAGTGGGATTTAAAGATCCTTTCTATATTGAGATACATCCCAAGGAGTATCAAAAAATTTGATCATGAAGATAGCATGAGATGCCAGATACCTATTGACAGACCAAGTGAGTGTTTGATCAAGGATGGTAGCATAGATATGCCCGATATCAAGTGACAGACTAAAATTTTAAATCCTGTAACAAGGTCACACGTAACAGTGTGTTTGTAACCTTTAATAGGGTTGGCTCTTCACCGAGCTCACTTTAGAAGAGTGAAAATTTTGGGTTACCGGTCCCAAGTGGTTTTTCCCTTAACAGGGTTTCCATGTTAAATATCCATGTGTCAATGTGTTTACGAGTCATTAATTTAGTGTTTTGCATTACACTTCACTTAATTGGATTGATTAGTATACTCTAGATAATTTACTGTCTTTCAGTAAATTAACAGACTGCTACTCAGTAAACATAAAGTAGAAGGTTTTACAAAGCATTACAAGCAGTAGTAATTTGATAAAAGTATTTGGAGGCATTCATCTTATAGGACTGAAGATAACTAGAGGCTTAATATTGTGGTACTAAGTTTTAAGGGTTGATTATTGGAATATTTTTGAGGCCACTGATTCACCCCCCTCTCTTAGTTATTACTAACATTGATTCAATGTACTTAAATTAACATTCATTTGATTGTCAAATAGGGGTATTTCCTTTTGCTCCAACGATTGTTTGACCATCAAATTTGAACTATGGCTTATGCTGACATCATCAAGGTTTGAATTTTTTTCCCTCTCACCATTTGCATATTAAGATTTTCAGTCTGAATTTGAGAGGTCATAAATTGGTCATTCGATGCAAATTGTTTTTATTTTGGGTGGAATCTCCTAGTTTTTTAAGTGGTGGTGTTAGTTTCTAGTTTTGTTGGAAAGGTTTTGTAGAAATCTCTATTTTTGGTGATTGTACCTATCCAATCCTTGATTTTACAACTATGGAGGCTTCGTTAAGGCTCATATGGACATATTTTCAGGTGCTTATTTTTAAAGTGCATGATTTTTTGTCTACTTTCTATAAATGCTATCAATTTGTAGCTATTGAGAGTTGACATATCACTTTCAAAATTTGGTCAATTTTAGCCTATTTTGGTACTTGTAACATATTGGATCCTTGAGTGATTGTGTGTCCTAATTATTTGAATCTGCTATAGCTTCATATTTTTTATTGCAATTATCAAAATCAGAAGTTCACTTTGGTCCATTTTGGCAAGTGGCAAATATAGACACACTTATATAAAGTGCCAAAATCATCTATTTTGGGGGGTTCTTTGATTTATTGCATTTTTAGGGGTGCAATGATTTGTTGATCTTATCTTGACATGTGAGAAGTACATCATAGCCAAAATCATGGAATATACAATCTATCTTGTAGTTGTGCTTTCTACTAGGGATAACTATGCATCATGGGCAAAAGGCATCGTCACATATTGGAGATGGTTAAAAAATTTATCTCATCTTTATGGACTTGTTCCTATACCAAATTATAAGTGGAAAAAAGTATCTTGGTATGAGAATAATTTGGATATCAAGGGATTGATGACTTACAACATTGATACATCTTTCTTTCCTGAAGTCAAATCCAAGCTTCATGATATTGAGTGCCCATGCACATATTGGACCATTGTTTGGGAGCATTTTGGAGATCGTCATGTTCCTCCATTCCCAAAAGATCAGAAGATTTTCTCATTCCACTTGTTAATGAAGATAATATTCCTTTTGATGAGCTTACCTTAAGGAAGATTAAACATCTTGCAAGACTTGAGTGTTGTGATTATTTAAAGGCTCAACATAAATATTATTCTACTTCTCTAGTTGAGATCATTCCCACTGTTTCTCCTGATGATGCTTGTTATTCAGTGAAAGAGATATCTATTGTCTTCTAGACATAGTTCCTTGGGATGAATTTTTGACAGACATTGCAGGTTTGTTTATGGAGTCCTACAATGAGGATTTGTGAGACAATATTGATGACATTCATTTTTGTCTTTGATGAGGATGATCCTTCTTCAATTGTTGTGAGGGAACACTCTGACCCTCATCTTCATTCTCCACTCGATTCTTCTTTTGAGTTTGACATGATTATGGATCCTTTGATACAACATTTGGAGGAGGTCTCTTTATCTTCAAACAAGACATTTGAGTCTTTGGAGATTGGCTTTCATAATTTACTTGATATGACACATCACATGGTTTGGGTTGATCACACTCATGTGTTGGAGATTCATATTCAATCTCATGAGACATCATGCATCTTGAGGATTCTTCCTATATATTATGGAGGACTTATTGACTACCCCTATGACATTGTCTCTTCCTAAAGGGTGGAACATCATTCAATTTTTTTTGAGAAGTGTCTACATTGATCCTTGAGAATCTACCATTGGTGTACCTTCTACATTGAGGGGGGATTATCTGTCTCTCTTCCTACTTCTTATTTTGAGGATATGTCGTTGTCTTTGGAGCTTGATCCAAATTCTTACATGGATCAATTACCATTGGTTCCTTTATTGTCACCTTCTATTGTGTATGTTCTTGATTGGTTAGTGACATCTTCATTAACCAAATGCATGGTGACAAATGAGAACACTTTAGAGACATCATCATACTTTAGTTGGATTCCCCTTCCTTCTTCCTTTCCACAATGGTCTATCTTCTTCCTAAGGGGCTAAATGTTTTTTGTAGGCATTGGACTATCTTTTGCCTTCAAACACTCACCATCATTGCAGGATATTATTCATTATTGGGGGTATCATGTCTCCTTGTTTCCTTCCTATGGGGAGATACTTGATTGTATATACATGATGTATGTCATACTAGGGGGTCTTGATGTTGAAGGAAATTATTCAATTGTGTATTGTCATTGATGTTACACATGTATTTACACTTATGTAGTGATGTTACACAAATGTCTACATTCAGACCAAGCATAGTTGGTGAAATAGAATGAGTTGTTTTAGTGTTGATCGAGTTCAGTCAGGTATTGAAGAAGTTCAGTGTTGACAGAGTCACTCAGGAATTTCAGTCATGGTCGGGCATTCAGTGGCAGCCGACTAACAATGATTTATATTTTATAATTAATTGGTTATATGAGGCTGACTTAATTGTGATTTATTATTTATAAGTATATTCAATCTGACTTAACAGGGCTTACCATATATATGAAAGGTCAAGTTTGGATTGAATGTGTGGAAGTGCGAGTATGAAAGTGCAAGCAGAAGTGTGGAATTCTGTGATATGAAGAGTGAAGGAAAAATCAGATAGGATTCTAATTGAGTATAGATCACTCGGAGATGCAATAGAACATCTGATCAACAAGGATCCAATCATAATCAGAACAAAGATCTAAATCAACAGAGGCATTTCTTACAAATACAAGTCAATTCATTGTTACTCTCTAAAAATTGTAGCAGTGATCTCAAATCTCTTAACATAGTAGACTGAACCGTCTTTTTGTAAACCCTCTCACAAGGTAGCATTTATATGTTGAAGTGTTGAAGAACTCTAACACGGCCACTCCTTGCAGGGTGAATAAATCCTTTAATAGGGTCACACCTAAAGTGTGTTATTGTAACCTTTAACATGGTTGGCTCCTAATAGGGCTCACATCAAAAGAGTGAAAAATAGTAACTAGTTACATTGGTGGTTTTTCCCATATTGGGTTTCCATGTTAAATCTTAGTGTCACCTATGTATATGTTATTTTCTTTATGCTTTATGTTTCTGCACTTAATCACTAAAGTATAATTACATTGGATATTATAAAGATTGCTTTGACACCCGAGTTATAGAAGAACATCTTGATTAACCGAGTAACAGTGTTAAAGTATTTGAGACATCTAAGGGACAAAGGATTTGTTTTGAAGTAACTGATTCAACCCTCCCCTCTTAGTTACTTATCTCATTTCCAACAATTGGTATCAAAGCTTCAAGTGCTTTTAGAGAAGGTTTCAAGGCCTAAGCTAAAGTTCAGAGATGTCTTACAGAAGGGAGATCCCAAAGCTAAAAAAAAACAACATCCTAGCATGGCAAGAGCTGATGAAGCTACATCTATCTACTATCAGAGATGCTGGTTTGAAATTTTTGGGAAGAAAATATGTGGAACCAACAGGGACTATGACTGTGGGACAGATTATGGAATGGAATCTTAATAACATAATGATGATTGATATAGAATCTTCACTTAGCTACTTGGGATTTGATGAAGACAAGGACTTCCCTACAACCTATGATGTGTGGAAGAAATTATAGGACATTCATGGAGGAGATGCAAATGTAAAGAGAGATAAAGCAGAAATTCTAAGAGGACAATTTGACTAGATGAAAATGAAAGAAGGACAAGAAATTACAAGATACAATGAAAGAATCAAGAAGATTGTGAATGCTATCAGAGCTATAGGTGGAATAATTGAAGATACAAAAGTGGTCAGAAAGGTACTAAGAATTTTACTTCCCATCTATGCTATTAGAGTTTTAGCTATTCAAGAGATGAGGTGCAATAAATATATAACTCTGGATACATTAGTGGGAAGGCTTACAAATTTTGAGTTGGACAACTTTGACAATTACTCTCCTAGCTCTAACAATCTTCAGTCTGCATTCAAAGCTAAATTGAACCTTGGTAAGAAGGATAGATACTCAAAAGGGAAGCAGATTGAAAGTGACAGTGATGATGAAGATCTTGACATAATTGAAGCATTACTTGAAAGAAGAGCCACAAAAGGAAAATATAGAGGAAAGATACCATTGATTTGTTTTTCATGCAATGAGGTTGGTCACATTGCTCCAAAGTGTCCGAACAAAGAAGACAAAGATGAGAAAAAATTCAACAAATTCAAAGGAAAGAAAGATTTCAAGAATTAAAAAAGCTACAAGGATAAAGGTAATAAGTCTTGTTATATTGCTAAAGATTCTGACAATGATGAAGAAGAAGATGAAATGGTTATATTGTTATTAAGGATGAGTTAGATGAAGAAGATGAAAAGACAACACTTTTCTCACACATCAATAAAAATGACACATGGATAATTGATAGTGGTTTTTCTCATCACATGAATGGTGATAAGACAAAATTTGAACATCTTGAACACTATGATGGTGGGAGTGTCAGTTTTGGTAATGATGAACCTTGCCCGGTAAGAGGAAAAGGTTGCATTATTCTGATAGAATGAATGAATGTGATAATTCTTATTGGATTGAAGGACTGAGGAGAAATCTACTCAGTGTAGCACAACTGAACAACATTGGCTTCAAGGTAGAATTCATGAATGGTAAGTCCAAGCTCTTGGATGGTAAAGGAAACCTTGTCGCAACTGGCAGGCAAACAAAAGGTAATCTATTCTATCTTGATCTCACTAAAGGTTCATGATTTATTGCACAAGTAGAAGAAAGCTGGTTATGGCATAAAAGGTTGTGTCATGTAAATTTTAATAATTTGGTAAAAATAAGCAAGAATAAGAGAGTCAGAGGTATTCCTATTTTGAAGAAACCTGAGTTAGCAATATGCAAACAATGTCAAATTGGAAAGATGAGCAAGGCAAGTTTCAAAATAAAGTATTGCAATACCGATGAAGTCTTGGAATTGGTACATACTAACCTATGTGGACCAATTAGAATAACAAGCTATACTAGAGAGAAGTATTATATTCTATTTTTTGATGATCATTCTAGAATGATGATTGTCATGTTTCTTAGAGAGAAATCATAAGCTTTTCAGAAATTCAAATGGTATCTTGCAAGAGTTGAAAATGAAACTAAGGAAAGAAACAAAAATGCCTAAGATCTGACAGAGAAGGAGAATCGATTTCTAATGAGTTCAATGAATTCTGTAATGAGAGAGGAATTAAAAGACAAGTATCTACCCCTGGTACATCAAAGCAAAATGGAATAGAAGAAAGAAGAAACATATCCATTATAGATTGTGCTAGAACCCTAATGATTGAAAAGAATGTTGCTACCAAATACTGGAAGGAGGCCATCAACACTACAATATTCACATTGAACTGAGTTCAACTAAAGAAAGGTAGTAACTAGACACCTTTTGAATTATGGTATGGCTATAAACATTATGTTCATTATTTCAAAGTATTTGGAAGTAGATGCTACATCTTGAAGGAAGCAAGAAATGGAAAACTAGATGCAAAAAGTGTAAAAGCAAAGCATACAAATGTCTGAATCTTACTACTCATAAAGTCATAGAAAGTTTACATGTCAAGATTGATGAGTTTGTAGAAAAATATGAAGAGAAGAGCAGTAAAGAGCCTGAAGACTACATGAAATTTGTGTATCATGAACCTAATACTATACCTATGACTCGAGTAATGGTGTTTGGACAATGGAACTTTTGACCACTAAATATACTAGCACAAACTGTGCAACCCGAGTTGCAAACCGTGCAACCCGGGCTACTGGTAGAAGAGACTGAGTCACAAACAGAGGGAACCGAGTCATAGATAGAGGGAACTGAGTCTCAGACAGAGGAACCTGAGTCATAGATAGAGGAACCCAATTCATAGACAGTGGAACTTGACCATCAAACAGAGGAATAGGAAAGAATGTTTGAGAATGACAGACCTAGTGGATCATGTCTAGAATCTAGACTGAAGGATCTAGTACTTTGAAAATATGTTAGAAGGCATCATGCACCTGAGAAAATAATTGGAGATCAGATAGAAGGTGTAATGACAAGGAACAAACTCAAAGGTACATGTTTACTAAGTAAATTTGAACCTAGAACTGTTAAAGATGCATTGAATGATGAAAGTTGGATAGAAGCAATGAATGAAGAAATTGAGTAGCTTGAGAAGAAAAAAACTTGGACTCTTGTGCTTAGGCCAAAGGACAAGAATGTGATTGGAACCAAGTGGGTTTTTAGAAATAAGATGAATGAAAATGGTAAAGTTTCTAGAAACAAGTCCAGACTAGTTTGCAAAGGATATGCTCAAGAAGAGGGTATTGACTATGGAGAAAATTTTTCTCCTTTTGCAAGACTTGAAGGAGTCAAAACTCTTCTGGCATATGCCACACATAAAGGATACAAAGTATATCAAATGGATGTGAAATTTGCATTTCTTAATGGAATCCTAGAAGAAGAAGTTTACATTGAACAACCTAAAGGATTTGTTTATCCTAGCAGAAGGAATATGGTTTGCAAGCTACACAAATAATTGTATGGACTAAAGCAAGTGCCCAGAGCCTGGTATGAAAGACTGCATAGCTATCTAGTAAGTATTGGATTTCAAAGAACCAATGATAATAGTAGCCTGTACATAAAAGAAGGAACACATAATAAAATATTGTTAGCAGAGATATTTGTTGATGACATTATTCACTGGTTATGATGACCTATGCAAAGCATTCTCTGTAGCTATGAGTAAATAATTTGAGATGTTTATGTTTGGTGAGATCAAATTCTTTGTTGGAATACAAGTACATCAAATGAAGGATGGTATCTACATTACTCAATCAAAATATATCAAGGAGATACTAAAGAAATTTAGTATGGAAGATTCCAAACCTATTGGAACACCCATGTGTATTGGACATAAATTGTCTAAGGATGATTATTCAAAAGAGGTAGATCAGACCAACTACAGCTCCATGATTGGAAAATCACAATATGTTGTTCACACCAGACCTGATATTGCATTGGCAGTTGGTATTGTTGCAAGATTTTCAGCTAATCCCAGAGATAAGCATCTAATGGCAATCAAAAGAATTCTGAGATATCTGAAGGGTATTGAAGACTATGGTTTATGGTATAAGAAAGGTGGAAAATTTGATTTAAAGGAATTCACTGATGTTGATTGGGATGGAAGTGTCAATGATAGGAAAAGAACCAGCGGTGGATCTTTCTTTCTTAGAAAGAGGTTAGTGTCTTGGACTAGCAAAAAACAAAATTGTATCTCTCAGTCTATAGCAGAGGCAAAATATGTTGCTGCAGCAGTGAACTATTCAAACATCATATGGATCAAGCAATTGTTGTCAGGAATGAAGGAAGAAGTAAAAGAATCAGTTATTATCTATTGTAACAACACCAGTGCCATTAAAATTTCAAAGAATCTTGTGATGCACACCAAAACCAAGCATATAGAAATAAAGTATCATTTTTTGAGGGAATTGGTATAGAATAAAGAAGTAAGGTTGGAATATGTGAATACCAAAGAACAAGTTGCAGACATATTCACCAAACCTTTACCTAAGGATGCATTATTATATCTTAGAGGAAAGCTAGGGGTGCTTCCCCTAACTGAAGCTCACTAAAATACAATTTAGTGATGTATCAACCCGAGCGACAATGAAGATCTATCAGTTGATGCAGGTACATTAAAGCACATTGCAGATGAATTAGTACATTTAGGTACATTACAATTACAAAGTGAAATAGTATTGACTATTGGTATTTGAGAAGATGGAGTCTTACAGAATAAAGTTAAGTAACTTATGGAGTCTTTGGCATCTGTTGTCAAAGAGGGATAATTTTCTATTACATAAGAATAAGATAAAAGAGGGAGAGTTTGCTATAATACAGTAAGAGGAAGATTTTGATGTCAGAGGGAGTTTTTGGATAAGAATCAGAATTAAGCTAAAGACATTAAAGAAAATTTTCTGTTGCTCTACAATTCTTTGTATTATGACATGTTGTGTTGCCATCAATGCCAAAGAGGGAGATTATTGAAGACAATTATTCAATTGGGTATTGTCTTTGATGTTACACATGTATTTACACTTATGTAGTGATGTTACACAAATATATACATTCAGACCAAGCAAAGTTGGTGAAATAGAATGGGTTGTTTTAGTGTTGACCGAGTTCAGTTGGGTATTGAAGAAGTTCAGTGTTGACCGAGTCACTCAGGTATTTCAGTCATGGTCGTGCATTCAGTGGTAGCAAACTAACAATAATTTATATTCTATAATTAATTGGTTATATGAGGCCAACTAAATTGTGATTTATTATTTAGAAGTATATTCAAACTGACTTGACATGGCTTACCATATATATGAAAGGTCAAGTTTGGATTGAATGTGTGGAAGTGCGAGTATGAAAGTGTAAGAAAAAGTGTGGAATTCTGTGATATGAAGAGTGAAGGCAAAATCAGATAGGATTATGATTGAGTACAGATCACTCGGGGCTGCAATAGAACATCTGATAAGAAAGGATCCAGTCATAATCAGAATAGAAATCTGAATCAACAAAGATAGTTTCTTACACATACAAGTCAATTCATTGTTACTCTCTAACAATTGTAGCAGTGATCTCAAATCTCTTAATAGAGTAGACTTAACAGTCTTTTTGTAAACTCTATCACAAGGTAGAATTTCTATGTTGAAGTGTTGAAGACCTCTAACAAGGCCACTCCTCATTTGGTGATTAAATCCTTTAGCAGGGTCACACCTAACAGTGTGTTATTGTAACCTTTAATAGGGTTGGCTCCTAACAGGGCTCACTTCAGAAGAGTGAAAAGCAACAACTAGTTACATTGGTGGTTTTTCCCATATTGGGTTTCCACTTTAAATATTGGTGTCACCTATGTATATGTTATTTGTTTTATGCTTTATGTTTCTGCACTTAATCACTAAAGTATAATTTCATTGGATATTATAAAGATTGCTTTGACACCCGAGTTATAGAAGAATATCTTGATTAACTAAGTAACAGTGTTAAAGTATTTAAGACATCTAAGGGACAAAGGATTTGTTTTGAAGTAACTGATTCAACCATCCCCTCTTAGTTACTTATTTCATTTCCAACACTTGAGTACTCCATCAATACATGCATCTTTTTTGTTTTCATCTCTCTTTTTTTGGGAGGTTTTTTCCCATGAGGTTTTCCCTCTTTCTCCGCTTTATGAGATATTGCATTGCATTTCTTTTCTAATTGAAAATTTTACATGAGTACCTAACATGGCCTAGTAGCTAACACCCATCTTGCATTTTCATTTATCATTGTGAGCTTAAGTGAATTCCCCTAAGTTGCACTTAAGGGGGGAGGTGTTGATGTAATTAAATATTCCTAATTATAATTTACTTAAGATTACTTAGGATAATGCATTGAATAGTAGTTTGCATTGCAGACACCTAGTAGTCTGCATGCTATTATTTTAGCTTCTAGATCTTGGCATATTTTCATTGCATTAGGCGAATTATTATATGATATCAATGCTTGATGAAAAATCATTACATCCTCCTCTTATATTCCATCATAGCATGAGTTTAAAAGCATAATGAAAATCTTTAAATGCAATGACATAACAACATGTCACATGAAATGTGTTAATAAGCTCACAATGAATAGTGAAAGGAGGAAAGAACATTAAAATTTGATTCTAATTTCTAAAAATTCAAGGACTAATAGTGTGCTCCTCGGTGTTGAGTTGGATCAATTTCTAAGTATGTGGAAATTTTTAGATATAAGGTGGTATTCTTAAGGCATGGAGGATAGAGATAAGGTGGTAATATTAAGGCACATGGAATAGAGATAAGGTGGTAATCTTAAGGCATAGGTGGTAATATTAGGGCACTAGAAGTGTATAATAAATATAAGGAAATTGTAGGAGTTGAAAAAAATAATATCATAACAATGTATAAAAGCTTGTAAGAATAATTGTGAATGAATATTTTGTGATGAGAAAATAGTGAATACCAGATAATACTTATATCATAAAAAATGAAGAGGTGATAAGATGCCCCTTATGGTGAGACAATTAACATGTCCTATTAATAAAAATTGTAGCCACTAAGTAATACATGATGTGTGAGATAAAAATGATATACATGTTAAATATAATGGTAATTAGATAATCATGGTGTGAGCATAAAAGCATATAGAGTAGTAATAATAACAAGAATTAAATATATGACAAATTGAAACATAAAATGGTGAAGTGGGAACATAGATAAAGGAAGTGATGACCTAAAAAAAGTCTTAATACTCAAAAAATGGGCCTCATTGAATACAATGACCAAGTGACTATCAAAAATATAATTTCCAGACATGCATGGCATTATTTGGATCTATTATTGGCTTATCATTGATTGTGTATCAATCAAATGAACTAGCACCTAACTTAGATGTAATGACAAGGGGTCACGGCTAATTAAGAAAAAAATTGTCGATCTATTTGTTTTTATCATCTATGTTCTTAGGGTTAGCTCAAATGAAAAAATCATCTTGTTGGGATACTTCCCAAATTTTACATTTAATGCTTGCAATTTCTGCCCTAAGTTCTTGCTTTTAGCCCATCATAGATTACTAATTCAAAAACTCATAAAGGGACCACCACGATTAAGTCATGTTCAAATCTAGGCTTTATATCCATCTAAATCTTTATGGTTATGAACATTTATTTAAAATTCTAAGTTTTGGGAGGCTTTGTTCATCTTTTTATGTTTTGGTTGAGGTGCAAAGCTTCCATGTAATCTACATCTCAACTTCCACTTCTCACTTCCTATATTGCTCATAGTCTTTCAAAGTTTGTGTGCAAGTTTGTAACTTTCATAATTTGCATGTCAACCTCCATTTCCCACTTCTTATGTTACTCATATAGTTTTGAACCAAATAAAGTTTGCAACTTTAGTAATTTTCATCCCAATATTTAACTCCCTCCTCCTTTGTCAAGTTCATAGACTTTTGGACATTGTATACAAGTTTGCAAAATTTACCAGTTTCATCTTAATCTTTCTATGTGATTTTCTCCCTATAGAACTTCAAATTCTCCATACAACTTCTCAAATTTTTCAAGTTACTTCCCAAGTTTTGCTTCTCACCCTCTTTATTCTCTACAAAAAATAGAGTTTCCATGCACTTTACCACTTGAAAATTGCATCCCAAGTTATTTTTGATTGCTTGTCTTGGAAAAATCTCATGTCTCTTACAAATGAAATCCTTACTTTCCAACTCTACCTTTCCATCGTGTTAGTGTGAAAAGTTGTTTTATCTAACTAGTTTTATTTTAGCCCTTGAGTCTTATTCACACTATACACTTAAGCTGACTTATAAGTTATCTTGAATTTTTTCCATTTCATGTAGACTCACAAAGTGTCTTGAAACTTCTCCATGGATTCCTACACTTGTTTCATACTTGGAGGGTAAGTTGGAGTTTCACTCATACCTTCTCACCTCTTCTTGGTTTCCTTTATACACAAGGCTCCTTTTGTACATTTTGTGGCAATTTCTTATGATATTTCTCATTTTTCATATTACCATTTTGTGGATTGTATTTTGTCTTGCAAGTGATCTTGGTTGTTCTAACATGGTATTAGAGTCAGGTTGCAAAAAATACCCCTTTTAAGCTTGATTTTTTTATCATGTGCATAAGGTTTCAAATTATGCTTCTTGGAGAAAAATGGACATCATGGCTGCATTTGGAGAGGAGAGATGAATTTTATATATAATTGTATAATGAGAAAAGGTGAACAATGTGGATTGTTCCCCTTTTCTTAGTGAACACTCGAAAGGAAGATGTCTCAATAGGCTCAAGTAGAACTCACACTCTAAGTGAGTCAATGATCCTTCACTGATTCAGAATTTTGAATGAATAAGATGATATGATGATGTAAAATAGAATGCTAAATAATAATTCTAATAAGTTAGGATGGTATAACTTCCTTCTAGATACTAGAGAAAAATATTCTTCAAAATCTATACCTTCAACTTGTGAGTAGCGTTTACAAACCAATCTAACTTTGTTTCTTGTTACATTACCTTCTTCATTTTGCTTATTTCTGAACACCCATTTTTTTCCTATCACATTCTTGTCTAGCAGTCTAGGCACTAATTCCCATTTCTAATTATTTTTTATCTGATTTAGTTCTTCTTCCATTTCTTTCAACAACCCATCATCTTTGTTATATTTTGCATATATATTTTTCTCCACATTAGATAAAAGACAAACATTTTCTTGTTCACTTGCCTTGGCAAGTCTTCTCTAGGTTTGTACCTATTTATCTTTATCTTGAATGATTTTTTTATTTGAATTCTTTTTCTAAACATACTTTACTAGTGCACCTTTGGTTCTTTTTATTATTCCTTTTCTTTTGTATCTGATTCTTCCTTGTCTTAATCTTCTTTCTCTTCTGTAGTGCAGGGGACATCTCCTATCTCATGAATCTCAGGATCTAGAGAAACTTTAGTTCATTCTTCATTCACTTTGACATTTGTGCTTTCTATAATCCTTTTGAGTCTCTTGATGTAACACATATATGCCTTACTTCTTACAGAATATCCAAGAAAAAATCCCCTTTTTAGATCTTGAGTCAAACTTTCCAAGATCTTCTTCATCTCTCCTAATGTAAAATTTTCTCCCAAAAATTCTAAAATAATGTGAGTAGCAGGACTTCCATATTATAGCTCATAAGAGGTTTTACAATGATTAAACCTTAGTTTTTCCCTATTAAGAATATAAAAAACATTATGCACAACTTATTTCCAATACATATTAGGCAGGTTATCATCTTTTAACATTGTCCTAGTCATTTCTTGAACTGTAATATTCTTTCTTTCAACAACTCCATTTTTGTGAAGTCCTAGGTGTAGACAGATGTATCAGGTAATATTGTATTCTTTACAAAATCTTTCAAAATCATTTGATGCAGCTTCTCCACCTCTACCTCACCTTAAATAATTGATCTTAGACTCTACTTCATTCTGAACCATATATTTGAACACTTTAAATCTATCTATGGTGTTTATTTTTTCTTTTAATAAAGTAACTTGTATCATTCTATATTAATAATTAATAAGAAACATAAAGTACCTTTCACAATTTAGTCCTCTTGTTCTTTTAGGCCCACATAGATAAGTGTGTATAAATTCCAAAGGTTTTGTAGTAGAAAACTCATTGTTGTTGAATTTGTTCCTTGTCTACTTCCTCATTTGACATTCTTTGCACATTGTATTAACAAGCTTAACGATCTTTGTCAAATCCCTCACTGCAAGGTAGAGTTGATCTTTACCATGTTGAAAAAGTTAATATATCCCATCCTTTTGTGTCATAACCAAAATTCACTACTTTAGGACATTTAAAAATTACTTTCTTTGTTTTCCCTTAAAAATAATAGACATTACCATCAATCCTTATTCACTCTACAACTAGTCTCCAGGAGTCACCTTTTCTAATCTCACATCTAAAACCATGAAAAGTAAGGTTGTATCCTTTAATAGACATCTGACTAACACTGAGAAGTTTATGTATTAATCCCTTAACATAATAAACATCCTAAATTTTGTTCTTATCACCATTGGATATAGTTACTTTACCACATATCTTCACCATCAAACTTAATAGATCCACCATTATATTTTCCAAAATCAAAGAAAATTTATTCTATCACTAGTCATATGATTTGAGCACCCACTGTCAATTACCCAATCTTGTGGTTCTTGTTTTTCATATGTAACAATCCACACAATAAATAATCTTTCACTATTTTTATGTGTATCTAGAGTACCATACTTCTCACTATCATATACTTTTATAGCCAAAAACAATGTTTCACCATTTGAATCATCAAGATCTTCATCTTCAAAATGAATGATTTTCCTTTGTATAAAGGCTTCTCTTAGGATTATCTCTATCATATTATCTTTTTTTCTCTCATCTCTTATATAATTATCTTTTATTTTGTTTTCATTACCCGCCTTTCTATTGCTATCTTCTTTGAAGTACACCTAGAAGCATAATGACCAACTCTTCCACAATTGAAACAGTTAAAGGGTAACTTACCATTTTATTTTCTATTTCCCATCCTTATTCTTCTCACAATATTTTTTTTTTTTAATCTAGGTCATTTCTTGTTTCAGGTTCTTCTTCTACCTTCTTACCAAAATTGAATGCATCTTCCTTGACATTATCAAATTCAAATTCACACATCTCAAATGGGAAGATTTATCCACAGAGTTGATCCAAAAAATTATTTTAATTTGAATGACACTCCTCAATAACATATACCTTAGGTCTATAGGATTTTGGAAATACATTCTAAGCACTTTTCTCACAACCATATTTTCCTCCATAGCTCCACCAATACCTCTGATTGTATTCACTATCTTTATTACTTGGTATAAGTAATTATAATGTTTTCTTCTTATGACATTTTTATATTTTCAAATTTGTACTTTAGGTTCTAAATCTTGACTTGCTTGATATTTACATCTCATTCATAGATAATGCTAAGATTTTCCCAAACATTATTTATAGACTTGCAGTGTGTGACCTTCAAATTTTCACATCACTCAGACCACTTATGATTGCATTCTGTGTCTCACTATTATTCTCATGTAATTTGATCTCATATAGAGTAGTAGGAGTAGCAAGTATAGTATATCCTTTCACAATAGAGTCCCATGTATCAAATAACCAAGATTTTAAATATGATTCCATCTACATCTTTCAGAAACCATAATTTGTGCCATCAAACTTTAGTACCTTGTAACCCCCTTATTGCACCATCCTAGACCTTCCTCAAGTGGGTAAGCTTCTCCTAGAAGAACCTTTCTATGATACCAATTGTTGAATAAACCCTAAGATCAAGAGGGAGGGTGAATAGGTATTGAATATATACTTAAACTTTTCCAATCACATTTCCACATCAATTAACTTATGAATATCATGTACATGAACACCATTTTTCTTATGTGGAAAACCCAAGGAGGTAAAAAGCATGGTGAGATACAACTTACACTATATGAAGAAAAATATTTCAATGATATTTTTAGGCTCACTGCTCCATAATTGACTTGTAGGCTAAGGTGCACAATCTTCTAGGGGAAGATACAAGTATTTTTAGACTGAGATGAATTACATTGTGGCAAGACATAGATCTACACAAAACTCCTAAGGACTGAATTTGTCTTCCAATAGTGTAAAAGAATATTGTGAATAAAAAATTAAAATTATTCAACACACTACCTCTAGAAATTATCCAAGTAATAAAGTCATCCTTGAATCATTTTCTCAAGCAATCAACTTCATGGTCCAAACACCACACACATATCCACTATGTTAAACATTAATATACTGAATGATATGATTATGAAGGCACATTAACCAAGTTGATCTTCACACTTGTTTTCAACACATACTTGTAAAACTCATTCCACACTTGATCCACAATCCACACATCAATGCATTGATATGATCTTCTAAATATCAACTGTGATAGCTAAATGTGGCCTTCTTACTTAGCCATACACTTCAACATTGTCATTGTTCACCAGTCACATACAAGAATGGATATGAAATTATCCATCTTGCATGCCTGTATGATTTGACCTGTTGCCTCCTATCTAGTTGGGGTTTTGAACAAGCTCTCAGAATCGAGAGTCCAACAACCTAGACCATTGCTAGAACGGAGGATTTAAGAAAATAAGTAATGCAAAAGTATTCTAGAGAGCTTAGTTTATTCTAGATTTTGAATATGCAATATTACTCTAGGAATGATATATTAAGCTAAGAATGTGAAAGATTAAGCTAATCTAAGAAATGAACAATGATAGCCAAACTAAGATTGCTTGAAATGAATTTAACTATGCAAGTTTAATCTAAATGATATTAAACTAGCATGATATTAAGATTATTGCAACAATTCTAAAATAAATGCATTCAATTAGAAAACTAGTGAATTCGAATTACAAGACTACAAATTTCAAGACTAGTTTGAATGAGAGCTCAGAGATTTATTTTATAGACCTAGAGTCCGTCCAGAATAGAAACTTTCCTCGGAGAGAAACAGTTAACTTATTGAAGATCAATTGAGAATAGGAAGTTTCTTTTGAGAGAAACAGTCAACTATTGCCTTTTTGAGTTTAACTGATTTGTTTCTCTTTTAAATCATAGTTAACTCAAAGTTTCTATTTTGAACTGTAGAGAAGATTTTGGAGAGAATATTTAATTAAATAAATAGAATATGACCTCATAAATGTATTTTCTCAATTATTTGAACAATTAAATTCAATTATTGAAATGAGGATATTTATTTAATAATTAAATATTATTTAATTCCTTTTTATGTGTTTTAGCTAAAAGGGGTGAATTTAATTTAATTAAAGTGCTAGGACTTTAAAATTAAATTAATTCGATCATTAGGTTTAGTTAGCCAGGTAATTGATATTTTAGGAATTAAATATAATGTATGAATAATGCAGATTTAGGATGTTATGTATTTGACACTTAGGTCGAGGAGAGTCAGTCAAAACTCAGAATTGCCTAGTACAATAGGACTTTGATGATTCAGAAAACTGATAAAGTCAACAAAATTGGTTGTGGTTGCAAGATGCCAATTTTGGGGTGTTACATTTTTCCCCTCTTTGAATTGATGTGCGAGTAGTGCATTGATTCAAAGAATAGTTTGATGTTTGAAATATAGAAGAATAGTTGAAATTGATTTTGAGAATTGATGATGTAAAGATTTCTGAGCCATCTCCAAAATAGAGCTTAACTCTTTGAAGTCTACGTTAGATTGCCGAGACACCAGTTAGATCAAGTTTTCAAGGGTCATCTTCAGAATGACGCTTAAATCTCAAGAATCTGAGTTAGATTGCCCCAATACCTAATAGTGATATTTCAAGAGCTATCTCCAGAATGAAGCTTAACTCTCAGGGATTCGAGTTAGATTTCTCAAATACCTAACATATTTCCACCTTTCAATAGATTGTCCCCAGAACAAGGCCACATATTCAGGAGTTAGGATTAGATTACCCCAATACTTGTCCATTTGAAAGATAGTTAGTAGATATTTTTAGGACTATCCCCAGAATGAAGGTTAGTCCTCCATGTTATGTATGTGGAGCCTAATCAGACTCAATTTCTTTCGGCGCAGTTTCCCCCTAGACATATCTATATGGGCCCCAAGCTCGGGGTCAAGGGGCAGAGCCCCTTATGGGATCCTGGGGAAGTCATATTTAATAATATTGTAAAGGGTTGACCATTGATTTTCTATTAGTCAGAGTATTTTTTTGCCCTAATTAGGTTAGGTCAAATATGCTTGTGAAAAGGGCTTAAGTTTTTTGAGATTTTATTGTATGAGGGATTTTCATAGCTTCCTGCGGTGGTATTGAGTTACAGGTTTCAGATTGTAATTAATAGATAATAATAAAGATATTGGACTCACTGTTGGTGGACATAGCCCAAGGATTGGGTGAACCATGTTAAATCTCTGTGTCTTTGTGTTCTCTTTCGTGTATTAATATTTGCATTTTTCTGTTTATTATTCTAACAAGTGGTATCAGATCAAGGTTTTTTCATTCGTTCTTTCATCTATTCTGTGAAGCAAGTCTCACGATTTAGTGGAAGAGTCTCTCAATTAAGTGGGAGAAATGGCAGATGAGGGTAGGTTGAAGGTTGATAAGTTTAATGGGTAGAACTTCCAGTTATGGAAGATGACAATGGAGGACTGTCTCTATTAGAAGGATCTATGGCAGCCATTAGAGGGAATATCCAACAAAGAGGCAGCAATTTCTAAGGAAGATTGGGATATTTTGGATAGGAAGGCACTGGGGACTATTCATTTATGCCTGGCACAATCGGTGGCATTCAATATTACTAGAGCAATGACAGCTAAAGATTTGATGGAAACCCTAGCAAAGTTGTATGAAAAGCCTTCAGCTTCAAACAAGGTATTTCTCATGAAGCGTTTATTTAACATGAAAATGGTAGAAGGTGGATCAGTCACTGATCATTTAAATGAGTTTAATACAGTTACAAGTTAGTTAACTTCAGTTAAAATTACCTTTGATGAAGAGGTTAGGGCTCTCTTGATTTTGTGCTCTTTGCCAGAAAGATGGAATGGCTTGGTAATAACTGTTAGTAATTCTATTTCTGGTTCTAATACCCTAAAGTTTGATGATGTTGTTGGTGTTATATTGAGTGAGGAAATTTGTAGGAAAAGCTCAGGGGCATCCACATCGGGTAGTGTATTGAATGTAGAAAGCAGAGGAAGAACAAGAGATAGAGGAAACAACTCTGGAAATCATGGAAAATCATGAGGGAAGTCAAAGCGAAAGAGGTCTTAGTCAAGAGGACTTAGCGACTGCTGGTACTGTGGAAAACTAGGACATAAAAAGAAAGATTGTTGGTCTCGGAAGACAGATCAAGCAGACAAACATGATGGAAACAAGGAGGCAAATGTGGTAAGTAAAAAATCCAAAGAGGATGCTTTTCTCTTGTCTGTAGAAAATGTTGATGATTCATGGGTGTTAGATTCAGGGGCTTCATTTCATGCTACACCCCATAGAGGTTATTTTGTTGATTATGTCCAAGGGGATTTTGGGCTAGTTTATTTGGGAGATAATGAACC
>MU227768.1:949835-962340 GCA_018584345.1 Thuja plicata
TATATGTAGATGTATGGAATGCACATGTATATGTAGATGTAGATTTGTATGTATGTAGATGATTTATGTTAATGCATATGTAAATGCAGTGTATATGGAACTAACATCTCATACAGGATGATTAATGCTAACCAAAAGAACTGTTTGAAGATTGAGAGCGAGTATCGAAAACTTGTGCAATCGCGATGAAGCCCGAGTGATGAAGAAGAACCTCTCAGTGTATGAAATCCAAGAGAACACAATGAAATGTCAAAATGTTGTTGAAATGCAAGCCTAGAATGAAAGTGCAAGCCTATGCTACATGCAATCCCTAGGATGTGATTTTTGGACCCATTGGATAGTTATCATCATAGAGCATTTGTGAAACATCAGAGTCGATACAATTCTTACTAGTGCCACTTTGACCATAAGGATATAAATATGACTTTCATCGAATTAAATATGGGAAACTAACATAAGCATCAAGGCACAAAAGCTGAGATGACCTGAACATTGTTTCTAGTTTTGATAGAGCAAGAGTACACCAGTATCAAAGCATTCAAAGCCAAGATAACCATGAGTGCGCACTTGTGTAAACAAGCAGATAAATAACAAACACGTAGATAGTACCAACCTCACCTTGGCATACAAATAAACAAGATCAAGGGATGTGAGTTTGTTCCACCTTAATGTAGAAGCTCTTATCACATACACCCTAATTATTTGACTTTGTTGGATCATCGGGACCACACTCACAAGCTGTAGACAAAGAAAAGATCAATGAAATCAATGAGAACAAGCAGCATACAAAGATAAATTCAATAATAACTCAGCATGTTCAAAGTTTTCAGATGTGTATAGGTATAGGGGTGTTGAAAAACATTGTTGTGTGTGTGAGATCATTGTGTCTAATTTCTATCGATATGTTATTTACATTTACGATATCCAATGTGTGTTGAGAAACACAGATGTGTTCAAAGATAGTGTTGAAAAACACTATTGATTGTGGTGTTGAAAAACACATGTTTGTGTTAGTAGAGTGTTGTCCTTTAGAACTGTCAAGATTACTGACTAAGGATGAAATCAAAGTTTGGGACTTATGCCCCTAGGTAATGTCTGATGACTTACTTGGCTCATATGGTGAGGACAACCTCAATTTGGTTGCCCCCATTTTTATCACTGTAGATCAGTGTCAAGTCAGGAGGGTTTGTAGAGAACTCAGAGTGTCACAAAAGTGAATGAAAGCTATATACATACTAAGGAAAAGAATGCCAAGACCGAGTATCAATAGATAGAGAATTTGAGTATAACTCCAATTGTAACAGATGTGAGCAATCTCAATAGTATGACGATAGTAGATAGATGTAGTGAGAACTGCTGGTGACTAATGTGAGAGAGATTGTTGAGTAAAGAGATCATAGTAATAGATAAACATCAGTAGGCAGATGCAGTGAGAACCACTGGTGACTGATGTGAGGGAGAATCTCAAGGAGAGAGATCTCAGTATAAGCAAAGCAACAGTAGGCAGATGCAGTGAGAACCACTGGTGATTGTCACAAAATAGATTCCAAAAGGTGATAGGACAGTGCTCCGTAGACCAGGAGGGTTGCCCCGAGAGTACGACTAGTTTCAATCCATGTAAGTTGGTGTCTTGATAGGTAACTGAGAGTACGTGTAAATGAAAGTAGGAAAGCAGGAAAGCTAGAAAGCAACTGTATAGAGAAAAGTTATGTTGTGATAGATATAGCAATGTGGAACAAGAGGTGCCTGTTTACCAGGTTTTCACCATCTTGGCAGAATTTTTTTTTTTGCTACCATGACGCCTATTTTCTAGGTTTTCATCAATGGCACTTTTTCTTTTTTCTATTTTTTTGTATTTTCTAATATAGAGTAGATCTCTTGAACAGGTGGATATAGTTGCAGAACCATGGGAAATCTCATTAAACTAGAGCCAAAATAAGCCTAGTGGCCTCGTGATGAGGTATACAAAAACTTATCTAGATTGATTTTGGGGGAAAAGAAGAAGACAACTATTCCCATTACTGTCTTTTCTTGTAATACTAGAAGAATCTATGAATGATAAACTCCATCCACAAGGTAGAACAATTCTATTTTTTTGGTTTTTTTTAGGGCATTTTGCAATTTTTAGTATTTTTTTAGGACATTACTATGTACATGAGCATTCTAAAGATGTCTCAGCTATAGAATCTTTTCAGATGAAGGTCATTGATCGGCTCCTTGAGTTGCTCTCCTTTAGTGGTGGAGAGTTGATAGGCACCAGACCCAAATATTGCAGTGAAAACATACAAACCAAGCCAATTTAGTTCAAACTTCCCCTTTTGGGCCCGATGTTGTTGATTCTTAGGGTTCTCCTTCAGAACAAGGTCACCCACTTGGAATTCCCATGGTCGAACTTTCTTGTTTTAGCTCTTAGACATTGTTTTTTGATATGCTCTGAGGTGATTGAATGCCACTTTCTAATATTCATCCAGTAGTTCTAATTCTTGGAGTCTCAAAACTCTATATTCTTCATCTGGTATAAGCCTGCGCAAAGAAAACTGAAGAGATGGGATTTCTACCTCTAGAGGTAAAATTGCTTTTGCCCCATATACTAGTGCAAATGGGGTTGCCCTGTAGGTGTTTTGATGTTTTTTCTGTAAGCCCATGGTTCAGGATTGATCTACAAGTGTCAATCCCTTCCAAAGTTGTTAACCGTATGGTGCAAGATTTTTAGCAAATTTTTATTTGAGGCTTCAGCCTATCCATTACCTTGTAGGTAATAGATGGAAGAGTAGTGTTGTGTGATTTTGAACTTTTCACACAACTCATCCATGATGTTGTTCTTAAATTGTCCTCCATTATCAGTAACAATGGAGGAAGGTATGCCATAGTGATAAATGATGTAGTTCAGAATGAATAACGAGACTTGCTATCATGTCGCTTTAATGAGTAGGATTGCCTCAATCCACTTGGTGAAATACTCCATAGCTATGATAATGAACTTGTGTCCATTAGAAGATGAGGGGTGAATCTTCCCGATTAGATCAAATGCCCACTATTGAAATGGCCAATGTGTGACAAAGGGAATGAGTTCCCTTGCTAGAGCATGGATAAGATTGCCATGCAGCTGACATTTCTTACAAGCTTTCGCATACTTGATAAATTCTTTCTCCATATCTGGCCAATAATACCCTTCTCTAAGAAGCTTTCGGGCTAGGGTCAAACCATTAGAATGAGAACCACAAATTCCTTCGTGGACTTCAAACAATGCATGTATGGACTCTTCTTTTTCTAGACACCTAAGAAAAGTACCTTCTAATCCTTGTCTATACAAATCATCGACCATGAGAACATACCGCGAGGCATTGCAGATGAGGTGTCATTTTTCATTTTTGGTTAGTCCATCAGGAATGACCTAATGGCATAGGCAAGAGTAGACATGGTGATAATGGGAGGATTCACGTTCAATGATTGAACACACCATTTGGGAGTTGGGGGAGTTGTAGGATGGGACATGTATTTCTTCCACTAGGAACTCATAAAGGAAAGCTTCCTCTTGTTGTTGCAAGGATGATAATGTAGCCATGGCATTGGCTACTCTATTCTCTGTCCTTGGTACTTGTTGAAATGTGATGAAAGTGAAATATTTCTTAAAGTCATCAACCATTCATTTATAAGCCATGAGTTTGTCATCCTTAATATGGTATACATCACTAATTTGGTTGATTACAAGTTGAGAGTCACCATGGACATGTAAATCAGAAACATTCCATTCCAGAGCTAGTTTGATTCCATTTACCAATGGTTCATATTCTTGTATGTTGTTTGTACAAGGAAACATAATCTTGTATGCATTTGGAATGGAATAGTTTTGAGGAATCAGAAATAAAACTCCTACACCTGAACCTTGTAGTGTGAAGGATCCATCAAAGAAAATTTTCTAGGATCGGTGAGTGATGTGCAGAATAGATCCATCTGGGAATTCACCATTGATTGGTTTATTGTCTTGTAGTGGAGCATCATCCAGTTGATCAGCAATTTCTTTCCCTTTGATTGATTTACGCTCAACATACTCTATGTCAAATTCACTAAGAAGCATAATCCATTTAGCCAAGCGGCCAGTGAGGGTAGCTTTACTTAGGAGATACTTTAAAGGGTCAATTTTAGCCACCAGTTTGACTGAGTGAGCCAATAGATAGTGTCATAGTTTCTGAGATGCAAAGACCACTGACAGGCACACTTTCTCGATCATAGAGTAGTTCATCTCATAGGATACCAATGTTTTATTGATATAGTAGATAGCATGTTCTTTCTTGTATTCATCTTCCTATGCTAGCAGTGCCCCCAATGATGTTGAGGTAGTTGAAATGTACAAAATCAATGGTTTGCCTTGCTGATGTGGCATGAGTACTAGTGGGTTTCCAAGTACATTTTGATTTGAGTAAAGATTTTGTCACAGTCTTCACTCCATTGATAAGTAATGCCTTTGTGTAGAGTCTTGATAAATGATTGTGCTCTATCAGCCAATTGTGAGATGAACCTTCTGATAGACTGGATTCTCCCTTGGAGTGTTCTCATTTGATTGATATTCTTAGGAGGTGGCATTTCCAGTAGTGCTTGTACCTTTTCAGGATTGACTTCTACACCTTTAGCTAAGATGATGTAACCCAAGGGTTTGCCAGATGTAACACCAAATACACATTTCTTGGGGTTCAATCTTAACTTGAATTTTTCCATCCTATCCATTATTGGGCCTAAGTCTTGGATTTGCATAGATCATTTCCTTGATTTAGCAAGGGTATCATCAACATATTCTTCCATGGTTTTGTGCATCATATCATGGAAGATAGTTGTTACTTCCCTTTGATAGGTAGCTCCTACATTTTTCAAACCAAAAGGCATGAAATTCAAGCAGAATGTTCCCCAGGCACATATGAAGGCAGTCTTTTCTTGATCCTCTAGTGCAATCTTGATTTGGTTATATCCAGAGAAATCATCCATGAGAAAATACCTTTCATACCCAGCCGTCATGTCCACAATCATGTCAATGTTAGGCAAAGGAAAGTCATCCTTTGGACATGCTTTTTTGAGATCCCTAAAATTAGTGTAGACTCTGATGGATTTGTCTAGCTTTGATACTGGTACAATGTTGGAAATCCATTTTGTATAATCAATAGCTCAGATGAATCCAACTTTGAGTAGTTTCTCCAGTTTAGCCTTGATGAGTAATGCAACAGGAGGGTGCATTTTTTTGAGTTTTTGTTTTACTAGTTTTACTCTAGGAGCTATTGAGATATGATGCATGATAAGATCTAGATCCAAACCAAGAATATCTAAGTATGTCCATGAAAATTTTATCTTCTTCTCTTTAAAGAAGTCTGTGAATTCCTTGAGCTCTTCTGCAGACAAAGATTTGGCCACATGAAGGATGTGTGGGTGTTCTTCTTTACCAATATTCACTGGTTGAGTTGGCTCTATGAGCACCGACGATCATTCCTGTAAATGACTAGGAAAGACATCAATAATCCCATCCTCAAGCGCCTCAAAGAGGTTTTCACCTTTGGATGCGTCTTTTCTTTTTACTATTTTGGGTTCTGAAATTTCACCTTCAGACCCTTTTCTTTTTCTCATTTTTATTTTATAATTGAGATACTTGATGTCCACTTTAGTCATGCTCACACTAGGCTCATTGGTGGAAGAAGTGACAGGTTCAACAACATTAATATATTAGGCTAAAGCATAGTCATTGGGAAATGTAGGCACTTTAGCGAGTTGTCCCTGTTAGGACCAATCAATGAGTTCAAGATGGCTTAGTGGTAAAGGTTTGATGGGTTCAAGGGTGTTCATGCTATGTTCATCATAGACGGTGACTGTTAAGTAGATTCCTAGACCTAAACCTTGTATAGATGTGTTCAAATCAGAAAGAGCCCTAATGGCATCATCGAAGCCCATGTCACAAACAAGAGATCTTGATTCATCAGACCTAACTTCTAAGCCTTCACCTACTTCGAGCGTCGGTATATATCGCTGAACTATATCCACCTCTTTGTCTAAAGTGACTTCTAAAAGACTGTCAAACTCATATTCATGGGATTTTGTTTCATCATTTGGTTTCATATCAAGGAAATGAGTGAAATCTACTCTTTTCACCTAGTTTGGATGAGTTCTACCTAAGAAATCCACTATGGTTAGACTTATTTCTTCTGTATCCAGATCTAGTTCAGATGCAGTGGACTCAGACTGCTCAGAAGTCCTTGGTGATTCCTTAATAACATGCTCTTTAGTAGCGTTGACCTGGGGTGTTTCTTCATCAAAGAGAAGAGCCAGGATATTGGGAGGAATGGGAGAAGGGTACACATCCTCCTCATCAAAATCATCCAATGTGCTAGTGGGTATGGTAGTGCTTTCTATAGTTGTGTTCTTCTTTTCATGAACCTGATGTGTCTTTCCTTTATTTAGGCAATTATTTTCTCTTTGTTCTTTCTTGGATAAGAACCCTTGGCCAGTTGTGTCTCTAGGTCGCCTGTATTCAACATAGATTAGTTCTTGAAGTCTATTTTGATTAGGTCCAATGGGTCCTTTACCTGAATAACCCATTTTACAAGCCACCTTATACCCCACTCCAAATTTTTCCAGGGGCATTACACGTTTTTCAACTTCCCTATCTTCAAGTTCCTTATATAACCAAGACAAAGCAACTCTTTCCTCTTGTTCTTCTTCTAATGGTGTGTTAGCTTTAAAAAAGTTCTCATCATAGATTTCTTGGGAAGCTGTTGGTTTCATCTCTTCTGAAGGTCTCCCATAGGACCTAGGTGATGTGGGAAGAGATGTGATTGACAGTATGGGTTCCACTTTGTATCCACCCATATGAGTGTCCTTTATCTTGAGTTTATTTTCCATTTCCTTCAGCAAGTTTGTGGTTGATTCAGAGTTGGATGCCTCATTGTTATGTGTGACTAGAGTTTTTGTTGCTTGTCTTAATGCATTATAGGCATAGCTAGTGTCTACAGGAATAGTGACCTCTACACCGTTGAATGGGAACTTGATACACTAATGGTACGTTGATGGTACTACCTACATCTCATAGATCCAGGGTCTTCCCAGTAGGATATTGTAGGCTAGAGGGAGATCCAAAACTTGGAAGGTAACATCCCTCTCAATAGGACCCACTTGGATTGGTAAAGTGACAAGACCTTTAGAAGATCTCTCTTTTTCATCATACGCCTTGATATTAATCTTCTTTTTAGGATCAATGACATTCTTTGAAAGGACTATTTTTTGGATTAACCTATATGCGCAGATGTTTAACCCTGTGCCTCCATCTATCAAGACTCGTCTAACCCGATGTTTATGGATCATGACTTTGATATGCAAGGGGAGATTGTGTGGATGGCTCAAAGAGTTGTCATCTTCTTCTAAGAAGGATAAATAATGTGGTGAGGTCAAGTGACCCACCATGGATTGAAACCGGTCAAGGTCTAGATCTTTTGGAACATTTTCCTCAGTGGGGGCTTTGTCAAGGATCTCCCTGTGAGCAGGGGAGATTTTCAGCAGCTCAAAGATGGTGATCTAAGCACTAGTTCATTGCAATTGGTCAAGTATGCTATAGTTAGTAGCATTAGACAAGGGGACAAATTTCAAGTTATTATTGGCAGTGCCAACAACAACTTTATCTACAGGTTGTATAGGTGCAGATGTAGAAGGCTCAGGGCCTTTGAGAATGATCTTTGCACGAGACCGAGTAACAAAATTTGCACAAACCTGAGATTGTTCTAGTTTGAAGGTTTGGGGTGCATAACCTTGCAGCATGAAGGGAGTTTTATGATTAGGAGCATATTCTCTTCCCTTGATGGTAATGACATTGTAGTATTCTTCATCTACCGGTTCAACCATATTATTGACGTTATCATTATTATCCTATGTATAGTAGACCTTGGCATCAGTGTTTTTTCCTTTAGAGGATTCACCCTTCCCATGAGGAGGAAAGGGGTCTTTGAAGGCCTGGTGATCTGAGTTCTTATTATGACCTCCCACAACAATAATCTCACTATCCATAAGGTCCTGGACCTTATATCATAATTGAATGCAAGTAGCCATCTTGTGACCCTTGTTCCAGTGGTAATCATAGTATGCAGATTCATTCCACCAAGATGGTCGTGGTTACAAATCAAAAGGATGTGAATTATCCAAAAGAGTGAGTAATTGGTTGTCCAAGAGAGTCTTGTAAACTACATCAAGGGGTTCTCCTAGAGGAGTGAACTCATGCCTGGGTCAAGGAGTCACAGGTTTTGATCTATAAAAGTTCAAAGATGGTTTAGATTGTGTCACAGTCTAGTAAGTGGCTTTGGCTGCCTGCATAGTGGTAGTGAGATTGAATGTAGCCTTCAGAGGCTTGGGAGTCACATTGTCGACAACTCCATCATTCACAACATTCTGGTTCTTTTTTGTTAGAGTAGTCGAGTATTACTAATAATTAAATTAGTTAATTATTAGTTTATCTACTCTTTGCTTAAGTTAGACTTAGGAAAGTTTCCATTTCCTAGTAGTTTCCCTTTTAGGGTTTCGGTATCCTTTATAAGGATTCACCGCCTTGTCTTTCATAAGGAGATTGTATTGTAATTTCACTTTGTTAATAGAAGATTATTTCTTGCAACATGCTTTTTCAGTCTCTGGCCTATCGGCCGCCATAGCTTTCTCTCTTCTGTCTTCATTCTTGTAGCAGTCTTTGCATGTAGGTGTTCTTGGGAAGATTTGCAGTTCAGCAAATCTAACATGGTATCAGAGCTCTCCTGCAGCCGTCTATTCGAGTTTCGTTGAAGCATTCGAGGGTTTGAAGGTTTCACAGTTTTTTCTGGCTTCTTTGTGTGGATTTAGGGAGGACCTTTGTTTCTGGTCACTTTGGGCCCAAACAGACACTTCCATTGCATCCAAAAGGCCTAAAAACCCCAGAATCCATATAAATTTTGTCCATTTTGGACATCGGGGGTCTGGAGAATTTTTTTCGGCCTCCTACGGGCCGTACGGACACGATTTTCGATGCAAAAGTCAAAATTTTTTTAAAAAAAATCATGGTTTTTAGCATTTTAAAAAACACAGATAGTGCTTTGCAAAAAGCGCAGCCGTGCCATCACCGCCCGGCACTCCGTGGCCCCGCGCCGCTCCTCTGCAAGCGCTGCTCCGCCGGCTTACCACAGCAGCTGCTCCGGTCTCTCCGCTCTGCTGGCCTGCCACCGGCCCCGCTCCACTCCGCCCCGGGTGGCACTTTTGCTGCTGGCCCCTGCGGGCTCATATACATAGCGAGCGGTCATATGAGGGTCTGGGGGCTTCGGCCCAGCCCCCTGAGCGCGCATGTGCCCAGGAGCCAAATTTTATTTTAGCCCCAGGGGCTTAATTTTTTTCTCTAAGGCTCTTTTTTGACCCTTCCTGTCTGTTTTCTCTCTATAGGGAGCATACGGGGGTATTTTTCTGACTTCCATATACCATCGGAAAGATCTTTCTGAGCACTTTTCGATAATGGGGGTTAGGGTTTTTGGTTCTACCGTTTCGATAGCATTTTTTTCTATTGAATTCTGATGTCTCTTTTTGCCTTCCAGGAGTCATATCTAGCTCATCCGGACTCCTTTTTCGGCAAACGAGATATCTTCAGAAAGCTGGTTCTATGTGCTATATAGTGGCAGAGGTTATTTTTCCAAATTTTTCTTTAGATTTTCACTCATCCGTGTTTGGCAGTTTATGCCCTCTGGTGGAGTGCTTGGTTCTACAGGTCCTGGGATCTCTTCTTCTGAGTTCATAGCTCACTCTTCTTTCTGACTTCTAAGCTTGTATGCTCTTTTTGATGCATTTTTATTCTGTAAACGCACTGAGATAAAGTGCCTTCTACATTTCTAGGATCTTGTACATCTTGTTCAGTTTTAGCACTCGCACTCTGTTATAAAGTGCCATGGGGGGTTATGATGCATTTTCCTCTTTAGGTGCATCCACTTTTGTCAAGTGAGCATACCTTCCATGACATTAGCCCATGTAGTGTGTCTATGACACCGCCCTTTATCCAGTGTGTGTGCTTCTGTTGCACTGTTGGTGTTCCTGGTTCTTCTTCTACAGATGTTTCCGGCACTGCATTTCAGTGTTCCTGTCACCTCTCCCAGTTCAGCATTATGTGGGGGTTCACCTATTGGTTGTATTTCTTCCTGGTTTGATTGATCATCTCTTCAGACATTTGTCTTCTCTACCTGGTCATGCACTTTAGTGGGGGTTGCAGCAGTATCTTCTGACAGAGTTTTCAAACATGCTTCAGAGATGCTTCTTGCTCTTTTCTTATTCCTTTCTCTGGGACACCTTTTCCCTAGATTGAAGGCTCTATTTCCTTCATCTAGTTTGCTTTATGTTTTGGGTACCTGATCAGGCCTAGTTGCCGGGACCCATCTTTCCTGCTTTCTGCAGTAGTTTAGCTTTTTTGCTTCTCCCTAAGTTACACTTAAGGGGGGGTGTTAGAGTAGTCGAGTATTACTAATAATTAAATTAGTTAATTATTAGTTTATCTACTCTTTGCTTAAGTTAGACTTAGAAAAGTTTCCATTTCCTAGTAGTTTCCCTTTAGGATTTCGGTATCCTTTATAAGGATTCACCGCCTTGTCTTTCATAAGGAGATTGTATTGTAATTTCACTTTGTTAATAGAAGATTATTTCTTGCAACATGCTTTTTCAGTCTCTAGCCTATCGGCCGCCATAGCTTTCTCTCTTCTGTCTTCATTCTTGTAGCAGTCTTTGCATGCAGGTGTTCTTGGGAAGATTTGCAGTTCAGCAAATCTAACATTTTTGACATATTTGGATTTGTCTCTACTAGAGGAGGAGGACCCTTGTTTATTATCCTTGTATAGGGTCGATTCTCATTTCTTGATCATGAACATTTCAATTCTCACAGCTTGTTTGATCATGTCGTCAAAGGTCAAAGGACCTTGCAACTGTACTTGATACCCAAAATTGGGAAGAAGATTATCTAAAAGATGTCAAGATTTTCAAACTCAGGTATTTTGCAAGAATACTTTGTATAAAGTTGTCTCCATCTTTGGAGAAATGTCAAGAAAGGTTCCCCATGGATTTTATTCAAGTTGCAAAGATCACGGATATTAATCAGATGTTGGATGTTGTGTGAATAATGTTACAAGAACAAGTTGGAAATATCTCCAAAGGTCTTGATGCCAGTCGGGAGCCTAGAGAACCACTCCATGGCCAACCCTCCAAAAATATGTGGGAAGAGATGCATGAGGTAAGTTTGATCATGTATAAACTCCATACAGAACTCTCTCAGATGATCCTAAGGAATCAGAGGTACCCAAGTATTTGTCATACTTGGGAAGTTCAACTCCTTTAGGAAAAGGAGGCATGCACAGACTCTTATTGAATGAGAATGCATAAATGCTTTCCAGTGTGAACTATGTGGTAGGTTTGTCTTTATCCTTCATGAGTTGAAGGAGTTATTCTTGCATACTTTGAACTTGTTTTCTTAACTTGGAGTTTTTAGTTTCTTCCTCTTGTGTGACAAGAGTCTCTACATTGTAGTTTGAGGGCAACTTGGCCCCTTGATTGGCTAGTTCGAGAAGATATTTCTCTTTCTCCTCTTTCAAGAGAATTTCCATCATCTTGTGGAAGTTTTTATTCACACGAGCCTTTGTGATATCTGTTTGAGTTATTTTTTTTTCTTCATCATTAGGGGGGTCTTGATAATGGAACTTACCCCTGGTTTTAGAGTGATCATCGCCTCTAGTTTTCTCACCTGATTGATGGTTGTCTGTCATCTTGCTAGTGTAAGATCTAAATTTGGAGGGGTTTGATGCCCTAGATCTCCTAAATAAGATTTGTATAATGAAGGGAAATCCTATGTCCAAATTCAGGATATTACGTTTAATTATATTGATCAAAAGGATGGAAAAGAGCATGTAAAGAATGATGTAATAAGATGCCTACCTCATGACATAGCAGATCTGGAAAAACTTATTTTCTGAGTTCTATAGACTGTTTCTGGAGATGCTAATAGTTGATACCAAACTGGAACACAGAGACGAAAAAACCCAATTTTTTTTTTTTTCTGATGTCATCTTATGAAAAAGGTCAACCCTATACCACTTTTTCCAATGCTGTCTGCACAGATCTGAAAGCATCCCTATTTTCACAGTCTGAAAGAGATTCGAAAAGGGTATCCAAATCTAGCCTCAGATCCTCTGTCCTGCTCCTACAAATATCTAAAAAGGGGATTTGGGGTGGCTATATAGGGTTTTGCCTTAGTCAAACCCCCATTTTGGTGGTTTCCACCTCCACAAATAGCCAAATATATAGAATGTATATTGTGTGTGTGTTTCTCTTTGGAAAGAGTCTTTTGAACATGCAATATCAAGATCTAACCTTCTAGATTAACAATCCTAACATAACATGGAAATGAGAAAGCAATGCATAGATTTGAATATGATAAAGAAAGCATACCAAGCCCCCAAGGCTAAAGTATTCCTATCAACTCACAATCTGTAATTGC
>MU227768.1:967440-977561 GCA_018584345.1 Thuja plicata
AAGGTAACGAAGGAAAAGAAGACATGGCTAAGGGTTTAAAATGCATCGTTTAACATTATGCCTTAGGGTTTTTGCAGGGTTATAACAATATTTTGACAAGGAAAAGGCATGAAAACCTGCAAATTTTCATAGAACAAGGCAAGGAACAGGGAAAAACAGCAAAAACACGAAATACAACCAACACCTCTTACTTGCTTTCCTCATTATCATGCCATCATATCGTGTCTTCTCATGTCATGTCCTCCCATCTCCTGTCATGATCAAATGAAGGCAAAAGAGAGTGTTTATATAGAGGTTTCAATATAGGTCTCCTAGGGCAATGCAATGGATCCAAATCCAAATCTCACCTTGAATCATGGTCCAATAACAATCACCAACCAAGGAGGGAACATAATAACTCAAATATCAGAGAAAACACTTCCACATCCAAACTCGGGGACCTATTTCAAGTTTCGGACCCCGATAAGCTCCGAATCTGGAAACGGGAACAACACCTGTCTGAGGACAGGGTTGACCTCGGCCCTATCCTAGGATAGGGTTGACCTCAGCCCTAACCTAGGATAGGGTCAACCTCAGCCCTATCCTAGGACAGGGTCAACCTCAGCCCTATCCTGAGCTTTTAGGCAGGTCAACAGGATGTGACAGAAAGGCTCCCAGGTCAATCGGGGACCTAGGAAGGTGGGGGAATGAGTCATAATGTTAAGAAGGCCTAAAAGGCCTAGAGAGAGAGTAAGATAAGGCCTAAGAGGACCAATACATAGGTCCTACCTAGAAAGAAGAGCCATGAAGAGGAAAAATCTAGGAGGATCCATAAGATCCTAACCCTAATTTCACCTAAACATGTAAAAATGCAAATCTATTATGCAAACATACTAAACAAGGGTGCTAAACTCATCCAAATGGAAGTGCTTCCATTTTAAGATGATATAGCTAGTATGAAAGTGTTCAGTATGCATAGAATCAATATGAGGAGGTTAAGTACCTTGAGGTGTAGTACCTATGGGAACTCTTGTTGTTTCAATAGTATCAAGTTCAAGAAACAACTCTTTAGAATTTTGGTGTTCTTCAAATAATGGGTTTCGAACCCTACTGAGTCTACTCAGAATGAACATTGGACGTAAGGTCTAACAAAAGGGGAGGGAGATGAAGATGATCCCTTGCTAGAGGTAGCTAATGAAGAGGAGAGTGAATATCCTCTATGACACTCTGACTATGTGATAAGCTTAGAACAACCTCTTCCTAAGTTTTGAGGTCTACTTCATCTAGTGGCATGTGGGAGGAATATGCTGCTACTTCGAGTTGCAACAGTCATAGAAAAAGATTATAAAAGGGGAGTGAACTAGGACAATTCTTGGAACTATCTCAAGATAAATGCATGAGAGTGCCAAAAGGTGAAGTATACCCAGCATGATTCATCAGAAATAAGGCTAGAACAACCGAGAGTTGACTATCGCGTCACAAGGTATGACAACATAGTAGAACAAGTAAATAGATAAGAAATGAGACAAGTTTAAGAGAGAATCACATAATTCTCAACCTGAGACATCTAGTCTTAGAATATGTATAGATAGGAAATAGGCACATAGACCTCAGACAAACACTAGATTAAGCAAAGTGACTCAGAAAAGACAGCAAACAACTCACTGTTTTGGCAATTTTGGGACAGTTTCATGCGAAGAAGTGTATTCTTGGGCACAGAGTCTCATAGGCCCGCGTGATGTTTTGCAACCTGGTGTGGAGAAAGACTGACTGGTAATATAATAGGACAATAAATAGTACAAAACTCACATGAAGATTCTTAGGGCCTCGCACCAAGATTCTCACAGACAGACGTGAAGAAGTGTTTTGTCACGTGAAAATTGGTAGAGAGCCAAGAAAAATTGTCTAGAAATAGACAGTTGGAACATTTTTTGAGATAGTAGATAGATTTTGAGACACAGTAAAGACTTTTCTCTAATAGAATATGCAATTTTAGATTGATAGTTTGTTTGTTTGAATTTTATAGAACTAGTTATCCACAAGCATAGATAGTCATGACACAAGTAGTAGTCATAAATAATTCAACCAAGGACAAAGAAACTCAAAAGAACGAGGGAGTATTTGAATAGTTTTAACATTGCAGATATTGAAGACTCAAAAAGATACACACTTATCCCTAGAAAGAAAATTGGTAGAGAAGACAAAATATTTTCCCAACAACTTATGCACATGCGTTCACCTCACACAGTAGTGTCACCCCCGAGAGGGTGCCCATGTTTTTGGTGTTTCCAAGGACTCAATAGTATATGTTCAAAGGTTACCCTTGAAGTAGGGGATAGTGACATATACCACCTTCAAATGTCTAGGTGTATGCCTATGGTGAGAATCTATGGGAGATAATTTTCGCTCTCCCTGCGCAAAGATTATGTCTCCTTTCAGAGGTGAACCGGGTAAGCATCTACCTACAAGGTGTTTATTAGGATTCTATTCACATTAACCTTCAGTGGCTTCGTAAGTGAGGTTGAGGCATATAGCCACACCGACACCTGAAAGTGTACACCCTTGGCAAGCAAGGATGGGAGCGGCGCCACTCAGTACAATAGACAGGGATTCCTTGAGATGTTCGACATCAAGAATCACAAGGAAGCAATTAATATGGATTTGGAGTCTTTCACTCAACAAAGCTACTTTAATAGAGTGGGGTGGAATCACTGGAAAAAGGTGTGTACCCACTTGGGTCATTCCTGGAGGTTCAACTTCCGGTAGGCCCGCTAAAGGTTAGACTCATACTTGGTTAAGTTTTGAGGGTGCAAGTTTTTTATTTTCTCAAAAGGGAAAAGAGCATACTCCTCTACCTTTACGCCTTACCCAAACACACCAAAAAGATTTATCACCGAGCTAACTCCTCTTTCAAAAAAATCCAAGATCTTCTAGGTTTTTTATTCTCTCAAAGAGAGAAGAGCATACTCCCCTCACTAATGGACATGTTAATTGATTCATTACCTTTCCTTTCTCCCCAAAGAGTCAATCTCATAGTAGCGTCTAGGTATCAAATTCATTCACGGGCATCACTTCCATGTAATGAAGAGCCTATTACTCTATTCTACTATCAAGATGCTTGAGAGATTATTAATAATGCCCTATTTAAACTATGTGAAGAAAGCATGAAAGAAAACAAAATTTTTAAATAAGTTTCCAAAAGTTCTTTGACAAGCATTCTCTGATATGCGTCCTGCAATCAAACCGTTAGCAATTTTGCATAGTTATCAAAGGAGTCTTCATCATTTCATCCTATAGACCACATGTTAAGTTGTTTCAGAAAATAAAAAAATAGAAAGACACAGTCAACAACAACATAAATCATTAGTGGTCACAAAATAGAATGATAAATCTGCAAATTTTAAACCTTCTATTGTCAAATTTTGCGCGAAGAAATGCCAGAAGCGGCGCAAAGAAACACTCAGTCTTGCGTGAATTGACCTATATGATTCAACGTATTGGCTCCTATCTAGTTGGGGTTTTGAACAAGCTCTCAGAATCGAGAGCCCAACAACCTAGACCATTGCTAGAATAGAGGATTTAAGAAAATAAGTAATGAAAAAGTAATCTAGAGAGCTTAGTTTATTCTAGAAATTGAATATGCAATATTAATCTAGGAATGATATATTAAGCTAAGATTGTGAAAAATTAAGCTAATCTAAGAAATGAACAATGATAGCCAAACTAAGATTGCTTGAAATGAATTTAACTATGCAAGTTTAATCTAAATGATATTAAGCTAGCATGATATTAAGATTATTGCAACAATTCTAAAATCAATGCATTCAATTAGAAAACTAGTGAATTCAAATTACAAGACTACAAATTTCAAGATTAGTTTGAATGAGAGCTGAGTGAGTTCTTTTATAGATCTAGAGTCCATCAAAAAGTTTCCTTGGAGAGAAACAGTTAACTTATTGAAGATCATTTGAGAATAGGAAGTTTCTTTTGAGATAAACAGTCAAATGTTGCCTTTTTGAGTTTAACTGATTTGTTTCTCTTTTAAATCAAAGTTAACTCAAAGTTTCTATTTTGAATTGGAGAGAATACTTAATTAAATAAATATATTATGACCTCATAAATGTATTTTCTCAATTGTTTGAATAATTAAATTCAATTATTGAAATGAGGATATTTATTTAATAATTAAATATTATTTAATTCTTTTTTATGTATTTTAGCTAAAAGGGGTGAATTTAATTTAATTAAAGTGCTAGGACTTTATAATTAAATTAATTTGATCATTAGGTTTATTTAGCCAGGTAATTGATATTTTAGGAATTAAATATAATATATGATTAATGTAGATTTAGGGTTTTCTACATTTGACACTTAGGTCGAGTAGAGTTAGTCAAAACTCAGAATTGCCTAGTACAATAGGACTTTGATGATTCAGAAGAATGATAAATGCAACAAAATTGTTTGTGGTTGCAAGATGCCAATTTTGGGGTGTTACATCAACTTTTTCATTAAAACACTAAATTAGGTCAGCCAATAATATAACAAACATGTTTTTAATCAAGTTGGAAATAGAACTCAATTGTGGAAAATGTTGTCCACTCTAAGAGATTAAGAGGACCCAAAAATTCATAACACAACTTTCTAAGCATATTCAAATGGTTCACATGTAATAACACATCCTCCAAATTTGGCATTGAATGTAATGTGTAGATAAATAATGTAGTCTATAACCAGTTTGCCCAAAAATTTAATTCAACTAAATATAATCAAATGTGGATCTTCACATGCCATAGTAATACCCTCAACTTCAAACGCAAGTTTGGAACAAAATAATAAGATCCAAACAAGAAAACCAATTGAGTTGGCCATAGACCAACACAAACCACATTGCTAAGAAACAAAATATCATAGCTCTTCTTGTGAAGTAAACCACCAACTAAAAAATTAATTTGGACACTACACAAATATTTTGAGCATGTCCTCCAAACCAAAAAAATAGAAACATTATTGTAGAGCATTCTCCAAACCAATTATGATAGATAACCTTATTGTTAGAAAATCAATTGCAATGCTAAGACCTGAAAACATAAGAGTGCAACATCCAAAAAATATATTATTTCTAGAATTGCAATATATCATCACCAAATATGAAGGAATGTAGCACATTCTCCTAGATAGACTTCAAATACTTTATCTTGCATATTCCATCTTTTAATATTGTGTCATTTTAAACAACAAATGCTCACTCAAGAGAAACATCAGAGAACATTAGAAACATTTGAACACATAATTTTGGACCTCCACACATCAGGTTGACATCAATGACACCACTAACTCATATTTATGATATGCTTAATTCCTAATCATATGTGCTTATATGATTATTACTTAATTTTTACTATTTTCTTGTAAGACAATATTTACTTGTGATAGTTATTAGATTCTTTTACATGCAATGTGAAACTACACATGCTTACATACTGAAATTTCTTATTCTTCATTATCTTTCTATATTTATTGTTCTAGTTGAGGCTTTAGATAGTGACTTGTGCTAGAAAAAAGCTTATCACAATATCTAGAGAACATTGATCATATTACATGGATATCTATTGCATTACCACATGGCGTGGAGATTCATTACATTACATGCTTGCATCATTTAGAGATCCATCAAATAGCCAAATCACATATAGTTTTTGTGCATAAATTCTTGCATCAAGTGAAGATTTATTACATTTTCCATATTTCATTAGCATTGGTCCCAGTGTTGCTTCACATAGAATACTGATTGAATTGCTTATACATCATGTATAAAATTGTCACATTTTTGTATTGTGTAAAGTATTACTACATGAGCATATTGCATATAAATCCATTATCATATTAGCACATTAAATAGAGTATTTTCATGTTATGTTTTGTATCTTGAATTGTATATCTCATATCTCTTGTTTTTATTTCTTGTAGTCAATTGAAGCAACTTGTAGTCTATGGTTAAATCACATGACAAATATTGCTAATTCAATATATACCTTTTTTAGTTGTGTTGTAAGTTTTGATAGAGTGATCATATAAACAAGAATACAATAAGATTCATTGTATCCTTTTTAAAGGATAATGTAGACACCCTAAAATGGACAGACTTGTGACTTTACACTAAAAACACTAATTTTCATCTATTAATTAATGGTTTTTTAATCATTAATTAATCATCTATTTTCTTCTAATTTCATTCTCCAAATCATCTAATCAAATCCCCAAAATTAATTAAATAATTAATTTTATTTAATTAATTAACCTTAATTGCTTAATCTTCATTAATTAATTAAATTCAATTTCCTAAAGTTTAAATTTAAATATTTAAACTTATTAATTAATTTTTCTAAATAAAATTAATTCTTCTAATTAAATTAATTTAATTTCATTCAAATAATTCAATTCTAAATCTAAAAAGAATTCAATTATCTCACATGTTGAATACTTTAATTACAAAAATGAATTAAATATTCAATAAAATCCTTTCTCAAGTTCAAAAAGGTAACCCATGATCAACTTTTCAGTTAACTAAACATTACCTCTTCTCTCCAAGTTGAAGAGGTGGAGTTTACTAGTTGCTTCTCAGTTAACCAAAATTTATTACTTCTGTCCAAGTTGAAGAGGCAGAGTTTACTGGTTGCTACTTAGTTAAACTAAAACATCACCCCTTCTCTCCAAGTTGAAGAGGTGGAGTTCACTGGTTACTCCTCAGTTAACTAAAAAATCACATGTTCTCTTCTAGTTGAAGAGGTGGATTTTACTGATTATTTCTCTAGTTCCTTTTGATCTGAACCATTCATTCTCCAATCTCTGGGATCAATCTCAACCATTCATATCATTTCCATATTCTATATAATCAAACCTTCATAGCCATTTGAAGGATCCAGGATTTCAATCTTTTGTGCACACTTACTTTGCAGGATTATTGCTAAAGACATTCAAAGCATTCTTGCAATCACACATTCAATATCATATTCTTGATGCTCCCAAGTCATAGACGTTGTCGATACCAATACTCAGCACCACACACACACAATGTTTTAGGATTAGAGAGAGACAATAGTGTTAGAATGATTTTAGAATAACTAAGAGGGGAGGGGTGAATCAATTATCATCAGGTCTAGATGTAGCAAATAAAACTTTTCTATATTTCAGATCTACTCAGCAGCAGTAGCATATGTCAACAACTTTCATCATGCAGTTTACTGTCTAATGAAATTGCTTGTAGAAACATAACAGTAAAACAAACCATAAGCATTCACACAAGTTGACACAAGTATTTAACATGGAAATCCAATATGGGAAAAATCGCCAGTAACATGCTACCAAGTTTTCACTCTTCTAAAGTGAGCTATGTGAGGAGCCAACCCTGTTAAAGGTTACAATAACACACTGTTAGGTGTGACCTGGTTAAAGGATTTAATCACCCTATCAGGAGTATCCTTGTTAGAGGACTTAGAACATTCCACCTGAATGTCACCTTGTTAGAGGATTTATACAAATGGCTGTTAGGTCAACCTTGTTAAAGGATTTAACTAATACAATGGTTAGAAAGTAATCAACAGTTGTGATCTGATACATACAAATTAATTTGCAAATTTAGATCCAATTACAGCTCTGATGTTAACTTACTGGATGGCCTACATTGTCATTTCAATCTACTGATCTGCTTGGAAATTCATCAAGCAATCACACATGCAACTCTCTGCTTTTGTATTTAGCCTTCTCTGCTAGATCATGCCAATCAGTAAATCAACTATGCAAACCTCTTGCATACACACGTGTACTTCCACACACTTGCATACTCAACAACATACAATGAATAACCCCTGAGGTTATCATATACCTCTTTGTCTAGGTCAGATAAATCTTTGCCGCTTAATCAAGATTGTAGATCTTAGGTTAGGTCAGATCCAACATATCATTCCATCATTTACATTACATTTACTTCTCCAAAGTAGTATCTAATTAAATCTTGAAACCATGCATTAATTATAGTTACCCATACATTAAATGACATGGATCAATCTTTAATTAACTTTACATATCCCAACAAAATTAACTAAGTCGGCCAGAGATCTCAAATCTCATCATTAATCCAATTACTGTAAGTCAGCCAACATCACTGTTTCCACTCGGCAATTTCACTGGTGTTCGACACTGAACAAACTTGCTCATCACAAACAACTTCACTTGGCACAAGAAACTTTTCTTGGCACAAGCCAAACTTTGCTCGGCACAAAACAGCTAGAAAAACTGTCTTTGAAAGATAAACAACTAATTATTTTTCCAGAGTGCCAACTAATCAAGTACCCTTTTATTTGCCTTAACTCAACCATTCACTTGGTCTTCTTGTTAAATATTCTTCATCAACAGTAGATATGGTACTCAAATAGATAACAATAGTCTCACCAGTTAAGGTTTGACAACGATGAAAAAATAACAATTGCTTGCATTGTCACTTTCCAACAATCTCCCTCTTTGGCATTGACGGCAACACAAAATATTAAAACAATGATTTAACAAGCATAGTTACCATACAATCCAAAAAGTCACCTGTGTTCCTTGATATGAATAAATCTTCATTAATGTCTTTAGCTTCATTTTGATTCTTATCTATAAAACATTTCTCCCTCTGTGTCTATAATCACATTGTAATCATCTGTGTCTAAACATCTGTAGACTCCCTCTGAGTAGATAATCACTTTAATGTTTTCAATAGCAACTTTTGCCTCTATGTACTTCTTCCTTTATGTAATCTCTTCTTCTAGGAAATCTTAGGCAATCTCTCCCTCTTTGAAAACAATGTCAAAGACGTCAAAATCAGTATCATGTAGATCTTCAGTATCATGTTGATCCTGTCATCTTAATTATGACTGATCTTCTTTTCTGTCCTTGTCCAACTTCACAACTTTAGTCAGCATCCTAAAGTGTGACTTACTGTGCATCAATGTATCAAGTATTATGAGTCTAATATTTGATGCAATAGTACCATACACAACTTAATTAGCCTTAGTTAGGGGAATCACCCCCATTTTACCTCACAGATACTCATGAGCATCCTTGGGTAGTGCCTTTATGAATATGTCTGCTAGTTGTTTTTTAGTGTTCACATAATCCAGTCTCACTTCTTTATTATGAACTAGCTCCCTCAAGTAATGATACTTGATAGCTATGTGCTTTGTCTTCGAGTGCATAACAGGGTTTTTAGAGATATTAATGGCACTCGTGTTATCATAATATATGACAACTGGTTCAGTGATTTCTTCCTTCATACCTTTCAGTAGTATCTTCAACCACACAATGTTAGAACAATTGACTGTTGCTGCCACATACTCGGCTTCAGCTGTAGATTGTGAGGTGCAGTTCTGTTTCTTGCTTTTCCATGAGATTAATCTTTTACCTAAAAGAAATGCTCCACCAGTAGTGATTTTCTTGTCATCAACATTTCTAGCCCAATCAGAGTCAGTGTAAACTCTAAGTTCAAACTTGTCATTATTCTTGTAGTATAGACAATAGTCAGCAGTTCCTTTCAAATATCTTAGAATCCTTTTTACTACCATCATGTGAGTTTCCTTGGGGTTAGCAAAAAACCTTGCAACAATTCCAACAGCTAGGGCAATGTCAGGTCTACTGTGTACAACATATTGTATTTTTCCAATCATTGATCTGTAGAGTGTTTGGTTCACTTCTTTTGTGTCATCATCTTTTGTCAGCTTCTATCCAGTAGCCATGGGTGTACTAACTGGTTTGGACTCTCCTTGATATATTTAGATTGAGTGATATAGATACCATTCTTCATTTGATAAATTTGTAAGCCAACAAAGAATTTTATTTCACCAAACATAGACATCTCAAACTCAATTTGCATCTCTGTTGCAAATTTCTAGCATAACACATCTTGTCCACTAAATATGATGTCATCTACAAAAATTTTAGCTTATAATGTACCTTTTCTTTGCTCTGTCTTCAAGTACATGTTGTTGTTGTCATTGGTTCTTGCAAATCCAATCTTGATCAGATAATTGTGCAATCTCTCATACCATGCTCTTGGCACTTGCTTCAGTCCATATAATGCTTTGTGCAATCTGCAAACCATATTCCTT
>MU227768.1:999133-1014359 GCA_018584345.1 Thuja plicata
TGTTAGAGTAATTTAGCAATTACTCTTTAGTGCTTAAGTTTCACTTAGGCAGTTTTAGGAAAGTTTCTATTTCCTAGCAGTTGCCCGTTTAGGGTTTCGACATCCTTTATAAGGATTGTCTGTTTTGTATTTCATAAGGAGTTTGTAATCATCTTTATTGTTGAATAGAGAACATATTTTTCTGTCAACATGTGTTTGCACTCTCTGGCCTATCGGCCGCCATAGCTTCTGTCTCTTCTCTCTTCTGTCTTCTTCATTCTTGTAGCAGTTGTTTTGCATGCAGGTGTTTCTTGGGTAGATTGACATTCTTCAATCTCAACACATCTTGTCTATTCATCTTGTGATCTTTAGCTTAGGTCTTAAGACCTTCATTTCTAAGCACACAAGCTCTGATACCAATTCTTAGTAATAACTGAGAGGGGGGGGGTGAATCAGTGGCCTAAAAAATTAATCCTTAAATCAACCCTTTAAACTTATGACCACAAATTATATCTCAAGTTATCTTTTGTCCTACTTATATCAATTTACTACTTGTCAGATTGCTTTGTCAAACCTTCTTTTGTATGTTTACCGATAAGCAGTCATCTATTTACCGAAATACAGTAAATATGCAGAGCATACCGATCAATCCAAAATCAACTATGTAAGATAGAAAACAATAAAGAAATGAATCATACACGCATAACACATGGATTTTTAACATGGAAACCGTGTTAAGGGAAAAACCACTGGGACCGGTACCCCCAATTTTTCACTCTTCTGAAGTGAGCCTGTTAGGAGCCAACTATGTTAAAGGTTACAAACACACTGTTAGGTGTCACCTTGTCAAAGGATTTAGAAATAGTTTATCAACTAGTATCTGGAGTCTAATGCTACCATCCTTAATCAAACTCTCTTGGCCTGTCAATAGGTATCGGGCATATCCAATGCTACTTTTGTGATCAAGATTTTTGATACTCCTTGGGATGTATCTCAATCGAAAAAGACTTTTAAGTCCTGCTCAGTTAAAAGGCTTATATGCTTCAATGGTTAAACTGAAACACTAATGATTTGTTCATACATACAACTCAATTGCATATTTTTAGATCTATTGTAGGTCCATTACATCACTGATAAATATAATCAAATATATACCTTTGCTCCACACTTTTTCTTCTCTGTGATGCTTGTCTCACTGTTCGTTGATGTCTACAGAATCTAGCTCTTCCTTTAGCTTGTTGATCAGGACTGAAATGAAGACTTTCTTCTCCTTCAGATTTTCTTTAGCATCTTTCCTCTTCTCTTGTTCACCCCACACACACAATTCATAATGAATTGAGTTTGTCTCTTATAGACATGATTTCCTCTTTTCTTGGCTTTCTTGATCTTGGCATGTTCAACAATCTTTGCCAATAGATTTAAATCAAATCTCCAGTCTGATCTCGTATAGATCTTCTTGCCAACTAGACAAAGAATCTTTAAATCAATTACTTATCTCCACATTTATCTAGATGATTAAAACAATGATAAGTATTTGTTAATTCTATATTTAGCTTCTTGACAGCTAAGCATTTTTGTCATTTTCTACAGTCTCTGTTATGTCGGTCAACACTTTAGTTTGTCATCGGTGATGACTGACTGTTCCATCAGTGTGACTTTAGTTGTCATCAGGATCTCCATCCTTATCTTTTTCATTGGGAAACACTGAAATTCTATCTATCGGGTTACTTTGTGTTTTTCTCATCGAGCAACACTGTAACACTGCTCGTTGGTAATGCTGTGCATTTCTTCATCGGGAAACACTGTGACTTTGTTCTTTTACTTTGACCGTCAGGTGCACTCCATCGGTGTATATAGTCACTTAGTGAATACTTGACTTGTATGCATTACTGATAGCATAATCTTTGATTCATCAGTTCTTTGAAGTCTTTGGAAGTATTATAATGACCATACAGATTATATCAAGTTGACATCAATGATAATACAATACATTAACTTTTTTAATGCCTTGTAGTATCATCAACTTAATATCTTCAAACATTTAATTAGTTACATGTCATCAACTGCAGGGTCCTAGGACACATTAATATATTCTAGGACCCCTTAGGAAACCTTACCATACATCTTATGGGTTCTAAGGGGTCATAAAGGGTCCTAGGACACAATAACATGTCCTAGGACCTCTTAAAAACCCTCACAACCCTTAAGATGTAGAGAGGGGGGTCCTATGGGATTTTAAGGGGTCATAAGGGGTCTTAGGACACATCAATGTGTCATAGGACCCCTTATGACCCTTTAGGAACCCTTACCATACATCTTAGGGGCCTTAAAGTGTCCCTAGGGGTCACAAGGGGTTATAAGACACATTAATGTGTCCTTGGACTTCTTAAGATCCCTTAGGACCACTTACCATACATTAGTGTATGGTTAGGTGTCCTAAGGGATCCTAGGGCTCCTTAACAACCCTTATGAACCCTAAGATGCAGAGAGAGAGAGAGAGTGGGGTCCTAAAGGGTAATAAGGGGTAATAAAGGGTCCTAGAACATATTAATGTGTCCTAGGACCCATTATGACCCCTTAGTACCCATTATCATACATATTAAGGGTCCTAATGGGTCCCAAGGGGTCATTATATGTCCTATGATAGACTAATGTGTCCTAGAACTCCTTAAGACCCCTTACCATACATTAGTGTATGTTAAGGTTGGTGGAGGAGCACCTAAGCTACAGGAGGTAAAAGGTAGAAATGTGAAAAATTGAATTTTATTTGGTTTATTTATGATCTATAAGGTCATTTGAATATGTTTCAAGTCATTTTGAGTCATTATGCCAAACTATGTAATGTAATTGCAACAAGTTGTCAAAGTTGCTTATCAATGTCCTAATAGGTCAATGAAGTAAAATATATCAAAATAGGAAGTTGTATGGTCACAAGAGGAATTTGAGTAGTTGTAACTTCCATATGAAGGTGTAAAGGCTATAAAATCCTCTATAATGTTCATTCATAGGCATGATGTAAAGTTGGAGAAGGATTGAAGCATTGGAAGCATTTTGGTATCATATTTCCATTGTTCAATCTATTGTTTTGTTGTCTTGAAAGTTTTCCCTCTTGTTTCCAGGCCTTGTACAACCATGTAAAGTCTGGAAACAAGTGTATTTATATTATGATATTGTAGAAAATTGAATAAGATTTCCATTCCTTTTTATTTGAGTTGATTTCATGCAATTTTGAGAAAGTTTTGAGTGTTTAGGTGAAAATTGTTTGTAGCTACCCAAAACCCTAATTCACGATGACCAGTTTTGGAAGAATCATCATAAATTTTTATTTAACTGCTTGATATTTCTATAAGTTTCACTATAGTTCTGTAAATAGCATTTCTATAACTGGACTGGAGAGATTGGGTTGTTTATTAATATTTAGAGAGTTAATGATTTTTTATGACTGTATTTTCATGACCAAGATACAGTAAATTTCATAGTTGGACAATTCTGGGTTTTCTTCCACAAGTAATGGATAGATGAAAGATTTAAATGATTCATATTTCATCGATAAGAAATGTATCTACAAGTATAATGGTTTTATATCTTTGGTTCAGACTTGGTAATGGTTATGTGATTTGGATAAAGAAGAAATGCCTCTAATATGAGAATGTGTTGATGAATATGTGGTGAACTTGGAGTTGCATTTTGTTTTGATGCTTCATTTGAAAGATAAAGAATATTGAAATGTTGTTGGATCAGATATTGCTAGTAATAACTAAGAGGGGGGGTGAATCAGTGGCCTCAAAAATATTCCAATTTATCAACCCAAAAACTTAGTACCACAATATTAAGCCTCTAGTTATCTTCAGTCCTATAAGATGAATGCCTTCAAATATACTTATCAAATTACTACTGCTTGGAATGCTTTGTTAAAACTTATTATGTATGTTTACCAAATAATAGTCTGTTAATTTACCGAAAAATAGTAAATTACTAAGAGTATATCGATCAATCCAGATTAGCTATGTGTAATGCAAAACACTAATGTAATAACTCATAAACACATTAACACATGGATTTTTAACATGGAAACCTTGTTAAGGGAAAAACCACTTGGGACCGATAACCCAAAATTTTTCACTCTTCAGAAGTGATCTCGATGAAGAGCCAACCCTGTTAAAGGTTACAAACACACTGTTAGGTGTGACCTTGTTAGAGGATTTAAAAGATTAGTTTGTCACATGATATCGGGTATTTCTATGCTACCTTCCTTGTCCAAACTCTTCTAGTTTTTCAAATGGTATATGGCATCTCATGCTATCTTCATGAACAAACTTTTAGATACTCCTTGGGATGTATCTCAATATAGAAAGGATCTTTAAATCCTGCTCAGTTAAGAGACTTTCTAAATCAATTGTTAAACTTAAATAGTATGATCTGTTCACATATAAAACTTATACTTGCAGATTTTCAAATCTATTGTAAGCTCATAAAACTAATCTGATCAATATATCCCTTTTAATACCTTTGCTCCACTTTTGTTCTACTCGGTGATGATATTCTCTGTTGCTCGGTGTCCATAGAAATGTTTAGCTCTTTCCTCAGCTTGATTGATCAGGATTGTATGAAGTTGCTCTTCATGAGTTTCTCTTCAACATCCTCTTTTTCATTCAATCCCTTTTTTTTCAAAATGAATTATTTTTTCTCTTTATAGATATGATATCACCATTGTTAGGTTCTTGATTTTCTTGATCTTGGCAAGATCCGCAATCTTAGCCAATCAGATTTAAAGCAAAACTCTTATTTTATCTTGTAGAGATCTTCTTCCCAACTAGAAAAAACAACTTTAAATACTTTAGTTATCTCTGGCTTTATCTTATCGATGAAAACAATGATAACTACCAGTTAAGTTTATATTTAGCTCTTCCAGCTAGATATTTTTTCATTTCTAAACTCAAGTTAATTTTGATGTTTTAACTCTTTGATAGCTTCGATCAACACTCTAGTTCTCCTTGGGCTTCTCTATTGGTTTACATTATGATTCTGGTCATCGGGTATGCTTGTGATTATGCTCGTTGGTGTTCTTTCTCAGGCATCACTGTGACTTGACTTTCGGTGATCTATGTCCATCGAGTTCCACTAGCCATCAGTTTTTGAAGGCACATAGTAAATGCTTGTCTTTTATGCATTACTGAAAGCATAATATTTTTCTCTCTGATTCTCTAAAGTATTTGACACTTTTATTATAACCAATTAGATTATATCAAGTTTACGTCAATGACAATACAATCCATTAACTGATTTAATGTCTTGCATTATCTTTCTATATTTTGGTGATCAACTTAACATCTTCAAATGTTCAATTAGTTACATTTCATCAATCTCTCCCTTTGGCATTGACTGAAACATACTACATTATTATACTAGATACTATTACTAATATAATAGTTTCATCAATCTTTCCTATTGTAACTATTACAAATGTCTGGCTTTTGGTAAGCTCAAAAATAGCTTTGATTTGTTTCTTGCAGAATGGTTTCTTAAATCTTCAATCCCTTCACTGGATATATGTAGCATCTAATGTCTCTGTTCTGATATGTGCTCTGCCTTGACTGTTCTTCTTTATGATAATCTCTTTTTTCTTTGACAGTAATCTCTCTCTTTATATGAACTCTCTCCCTTTGTTACTTCTCTCCCTTAGATGGATATTTCATATGTAATCAATTTCTCTCCCTTTGAATATTGATTAACTCTTCCTTGTGATTCTTAGGAACTTCACTTCATGGATAATGATATAATCTTTTCTAATCTATGAGATAATCTCTCCATTATGATAATGAAATAATCTCTCCCTTTGACAACAATGCCAAACAAAAACTTTTTATATCATCTTACATCCCTTTGTATAATATATTACTTAAAATTCCCTATCCATCAACAATACAATGTCTCTTGTGTCAATGTATATTTGTACCTTACTGTGTACAGATGTATCTATTTTTGTTCATCTCGGTGTTTGCATCAACATGAATGATCTTCAGATTATGTGTAGGCTAATGCAACCTTCTAGTCAGCTTACTGACCAATAGACAAGGGTTGGACCCCTAGTCTCTGTCTCAGGTACTCAAATGTATCTTTTGGTAATGGCTTGGTGAGTATATTAGCTAATTGTTCCTTTGATTGAACATATTCCAGTATCACCTCATTTTCTTACACTTGTTCTCTTAGATAGTGATACTTGATAGCAATATGCTTAGTCTTAGCATGCATGACTAGATTCTTAGAGATGTTAATTGCACTGGTATTATCACAGTAGATAATTACTGGTTCAAGAATCTTCATATTCATACCATCTAGCAACTGTTTGATCCATGCAAAATTGGAAGAATTTGCAGCAGCAACCACATACTCTGCTTCTGTAGTAGACTGAGAGATGCATCCTTACTTCTTATTGATCCATGTGACAACTCTGTCACCCATGAAGAATGCTTCTCATATTGTTCTCTTTCGGTCATCAATGTTTCTAGCCCAATTAGCATTTGTATAGACCTATAGCTCAAATTTTACTTCTCTTTTATACCATAAGCCATAGTCCTCGATGTTCTTCAGATATCTCATAATTCTTTTGACAATAGTCATATTTGATTCTTTGGGATTAGTAAAGAATCTTGCAACGATTCCAACTGCATGTACTTTATCTAGTCTGGTATGAACAACATACCTTAGTTTTCCAATCATTGATCTATACAAGGTTTGATTTACCTCATTGGATTCGTCCTCTTTTTTCAACTTACATCCAGTAGCCATAGGTGTTCCAACTAGTTTGGAATCTTCCATCTTGAATATCTTCAGCAGTTCCTTGATGTATTTGGACTGAGTGATATATATGCCTGCATCTTGTTGAAGAATCTGTAGACCAAGAAATAATTTGATCTCCCCAAACATAGACATTTCAAATTCTTTTCTCATTTCATTAGAAAAGGATTCGCATAACAATTCATTTCCCCCAAAAATGATATTATCAATAAATATTTCAGCAATTAGAATATTACCATCGGTATCTTCTTTTAAGTACAGATTTCTATTTTCTCTTGTTCTAACAAATTTTATGCTAATGAGATAGGAGTGAATTATTTCATACCAGGCTCTAGGTGCCTGTTTCAATCCATAGAAGGCTTTATGTAGTCTAGATACCATGTTTCTCTTGTCTAGATCAACAAACCCTTCTTGTTGTTCAATATATACCTCTTCTTCTAGTATTCCATTTAGGAATGCAGATTTGACATCCATCTAGTATACCTTGAATCCTTTGAATGCAACATAAACAAGTAAGATTCTAACTCCTTCTAGTCTAGCAACGGGTGCAAAGGTTTCTCTATAATCAATACCTTCTTCTTTTGCATATCCCTTGCATACTAACCTTGCTTTGTTTCTTGTGACCTCTCCATTCTCATTCATCTTGTTTCTGAATATCCATTTGGTACCGATGACATTCTTGTCATCTAGTCTCAATACTAGTGTCCATGTACTGTTCTTCTCAATTTGTTATATTTCTTCATTCATAGCACTGACCCATTCTTCATTCTCAAGTGCAGTATTAATAGATTTAGGATCAAAATCAAAAAGTCAACATCTAGTGTTTAGTGACTTACTTCTTGTTCTCATTCTAGCCTTCTTGTCTCCTATGATTTTATTCTGTGGATGATTTCTTTTGACATACTTGGCAAGTTTGGTTCAGCTCTGTGTTCATCATTTTGATCATCTTCTTGACCTTCGTTTTGATCTCCATCACTCGGAACATCATCTTGAGGATTTTCCTAATTTTTGGTAATTGCAGCTTGATGCTTAGGTGCAATGTTCTATTGCTCAGGAGTGATACACTGTTGCTCGGGTAGAGTGTCAGGTTCTATATAAAAAACCTGTTATAGTCCTCTAGTTCTTTTCTTCTTTCCTTATCATTCTTTTCTGCAAATTCATCTATTTTCACATTTGCACTTTCAATGATCTTGTTAGATGACTTGTTAAGTCATTTATAAGCCTTGCTTTTGGTTGAACACCCTAGAAAGATACCTTCTTCACTTTTAGAGTCAATTTTTCCATTTCTATCATCCTTCAAAATATAACATTGACTACCAAAGATTTTGAAGTAACTTACATTGGGTGTATGACCATACCAAAGCTCATAGAGTGTCTTATTTGTGTCCTTCTTCAATTGTACTATGTTGAATGTGTAGACAGCAGTACTGACAGCTTCCCTCAAGAAATTTTGAGTGATGCTCTTCTCAATCATCAATGTTCTTGCACAGTCAATAATGGATCTATTTCTCCTTTCAGCAATTTCATTTTGCTGTGGTGTTCTCGGTGCAGAAACCTATCTTTTAATTCCATACTCATTACAATAGTTAGTGAATTCATCTGAAGTAAATTCCCCTCCTCTATCTGACCTTAAGCATTTCAATTTATTTTCATTTTGTTTTTCTACCATAGCCTTTATCATTTAAACATCTTGAATGCTTCTGATTTATCTTTTAAGAACATGACTGTCATCATTCTAGAATAACCATCTACAAAGAGAATAAAATACCTATCTCCATAGTAGCTCTTTTTCCTCATGGGTCCACATAGATCTATATGGAATAATTCTAGAATTGCATTAGATGTATGGGTTTTACTCTTGAAAATAGACCTTTTCATCTTACCTTTTTGACAATTCTTGCACATGATATGCTTGGGCTTAGTCATGCTCGGTAAGCCTCTGAAATTCCTTTTGCTTCTTATCTTTATCATGTTTTCAAAATTCACATGACACAATCTTTTGTGCCACAACCATATGTCTTTGTTTCTAGCCATTAAACAAGTGGTGTTAGTTTCATAAAGATAGAAAAGGTTACCTTTTGTCTGGTCACCAATTCCGATTCATTGAAGATCTTTGCCTTCTTATTTTCAAATGCCACTCGGTGACCTATATTATTCAGCTGTGAAACACTTAATAGATTATAATTTAGTCCTTTTACCCAGTAAGAATTTTCACATTTGATCAAGTTATTCAACATTATAGTTCTTTTACCTTCAACTGGACAAGGCATATCATTTCCCATTCTTAATGAACCACCATTGTAGTATTCAAAAGTCTCAAACTTTTGTTTATCACCGGTCATATGGTGAGTGCAACCACTATCTATGATCCAGACATCATTCTTACTAACTTTAGGTATGAGTGCAGTTTCTACATACCTTTCTTCTTCTTTGTATGAATCATCCTTCATAGCTACAAATACCATCTCAATATCTTCTTCTGATTTGGTGTCAGTGTCAGCAGCTTTGTTCTCAGCTAGGTAACAAGCTTTCTTCCCATTGTACTTGTAGTCTCAGGTATCTCTTTTGTCAGATTGTCGATTGGTTCGGTAATCTCTATTATCACCTCTATCAAAATTCTTCTCATATGATTTTTCATTACCTCAGTCATCTTTTGTTTTGTTTGGACATCTTACAACAAAGTGTCTAACATCTTTACAATTGAAACATACAAATGGTAATTTACCTTTGTATCTACCTTTTCCTCTCTGCATTTTTCTTTCCATTAGTGCTTCAATCTCATCAATTCCTTGATCCTCATTATCACTTTCACTATCATTTCTAATAGCATGTCTATAACTTGAGTTACTTATCTTTAAAGAAGATTTGAATGCAGATTCTATAGATGGTAAGACACTATTATCAAAGTTATTCATCTCAAATGAAATCAATCTACCAATAAGACTATCTAGAGTAACTGTATTATTTGCAAGTGATCTCATTTCTTAAATAACAGAAACTCTAATAGCATATACAACTAGTAAGGTTCTTAAGATGTTACTTACCATTGTCTCCTCTCCAAGTACACCTCCAACTCCTCGGATAGCATTGACTACATCTTTAATTTTGTAGCTATACTGAGTGATATTTTCTCCTTCTTTCATCCTTAGGTCATCAAACTCCCTCTTAGGCTTTCTACCTTGGTTCTTAGTACATTGGCATCTCCTCCATGTACTAGCTTCAAATTATCCCACATTTTATTTGCAGAGGTGCAGGTTTTGACATCTTCAAACTCAGCATCAGAGAGAGATGATGTAAGTTCTATCATCATGAAATTATGCTCATGCTTTACTCTTAATTTCTCAAGAGTGTGAGGTCCTATAGGCAACACATATTCAGTATCAAGGTATTGAGTAACATCATTTCCAATACCTGATAGGTGGAGTCTTATTCTTCTTTTCCATGATGCAAAGTTTTCTTTATTCAACTTGGGCACATCTCATCTGTTCATTTTGTGATCTTTTTCTTGAGTTGTTAAGCCCCTTTTCTAAGCACACAAGCTCTAATACCAATTGTTAGTAATAACTGAGGGGGGGGTGAATCAGTGGCCTCAAAAATATTCCAATTAATCAACCCAAAAGCTTAGTACCATAATATTAAGCCTCTAGTTATCTTTAGTCCTATAAGATGAATGCCTTCAAATATACTTGTCAAATTACTACTGCTCGGAATGCTTTTTTAAACCTTATTCTTTATATAATCGAATAGCTGTCTATTAATTTACCAAAAAATACTAAATTACTAAGAGTATACTGATCAATCCAGATTAGCTATGTGTAATGCAAAATACTAAAGTAATGACTCATAAACACATTGACACAGGATTTTTAATGTGGAAACCATGTTAAGGGAAAAACCACTTGGGACCAGTAACCCAAAATTTTCACTCTTCTGAAGTTAGCTTGGTGAAGAGCCAACCCTGTTAAAGGTTACAAACACACTATTAGGTGTGACCTTGTTATAGGATTTAAAACATTAGTTTGTCACATGATATCAGGAATTTCTATGCAACCTTCCTTGTCCAAAATCTTCTGGTTTGTCAAATGGTATCTGGCATCTCATGCTATCTTCATGAACATAGCACCTTGGGATGTATCTCAATATAGAAAGGATCTTTAAATCTTTCTCGGTTAAGAGACTTTCTGAATCAAATGTTAAACTTAAACAATATGATATGTTCACATATAAAACTTATACTTGCATATTTTTAGATCTATTGTAAGCTCATAAAACTAATCTGATCAATATATCCATTTTAATACCTTTGCTCCACTTTTGTTCTGCTCAGTGATGCTATTCTCTGTTGCTCGGTGTCCGCGAAAATGTTTAGCTCTTTCCTCAACTTGATTGATCAGGATTGTATGAAGTTGTTCTTCATCAGTTTCTCTTTAGCATCTTCTTTTTCATTCAATTCCCTTTTTTTCAAAATGAATTAAGTTGTCTCTTTATAGACATGATATCACCATTGTTAGGTTCTTGATTTTCTTGATCTTGGCATGATCTGCAATCTTAGCCAATCAAATTTGAAGAAAAAATCTTGTTTTATCTCGCAAAGATCTTCTTACCAACTGAAAACAATAACTTTAAATCCTTTACTTATCTCTGGCTTTATCTTCCAATGAAAATAATGATAACTACCAGTTAAGTTTATATTTAGCTATGCCAGCTAGATATTTTGTCATTTCTAAACACAAGTTAATTTCATTGTTTTAACTCTTTGATAGCTTCGGTCAACACTCGAGTTCTCCTCGGGCTTCTCCATTGGTTTGCACTATGATTCTAGCAATCGGGTATGCTTGTGATTCTGCTCGTTGGTAATGCTCGTCGGTGTTCTTTCTCAGGCATCACTGTGACTTGAGTTTCAGTGATCTGTGTCCATCGGGTTCCAATAGATGTCGATGTTTGAAGTCACATAGTAAATGCTTGTCTTTTATGCATTGTTGAAAGCATAATATTTTTCTCTCTGATTCTCTGAAGTCTTTGAAACTTTGATTATAACTGATTAGATTATATCAAGTTAACATCAATGAAAATACAATCCATTAACTAATTTAATGTCTTGCATTATCTTTATTCATTTTGGTGATCAACTTAACATCTTCAAATATTCAATTAGTTACATGTCAACAGATATATCCTAAAATTTTGATGGGTTTTCCATGATACTCTGCATCAATTGGTATCATAGCTTAAATATCTTGAGTGTGTGGGTAGACTGCCAAGGGAGTCAATCCATACTAGGATCTTTGGTTTATTTATTGATTCTTGCAGATGAGTTTTTGGTTGTAGGGTGCATGTCCACTAGCTGCAAGTGGGCAGCCATGTAGGTCTGTCATTAGGCCATGGTAGATGGTCCAAGGGCTTGAGGAGGAGGTCTAGTTGGTTGCTAGGAGACCAAGGAGAGGGGCAAGGAAATGACTCCTTGGTGAGGCAAAGTAGTTGGTAATTTGGAGCAGCATTGGAGGGTGGACATATGTTTGAAGCAGCACCTTGAGAAGCAACCATATGAAATCCATTGATGGGAGTATTAGTTTGAATACATCGTACACTAAAGCTATCAAGAAAAAAAAAGAAGAAAACAAGGAAAAGAAGAAAAGAAACAAATGAAGACAAAGTTGAAGAAAAAAATTTCAGTCCAATTTTTTCTTGCAGGTTATCTCATCCACCTTTCGAAGGGACTTGGAAACTTTTCAAGATCAGGAGTATGGTGCAGGAGAACGTAAGATATAGGAGGTCAGAGTTCCAAATGTGAAAAATTGAATTTTATTTGGTTTATTTATGATCTATAAGGTCATTTGGATATGTTTCAAGTCATGTTGAGTCATTATGCCAAACTATGTAATGTAATTGCAACAAGTTGTTAAAGTTGCTCATTAAGGTCCTAATAGGTCAAGGAAGTAAAAAATGTCAAAATAGCCCAAGGAAGGGTAAGAATTATGTAAAAGGTCATCAAATTTAAAATTTTATATGTTTAGATGGTTTTTTCAAAGTTTTAAAGTCATTTGAATAAAAGTTGTAAAATACAACTTTCAAAAGTTGTAAAAAGACAAAAATAGGAAGTTGTATGGTCACAAGAGGAAGTTGAGTAGTTGTAACTTCCATATGAAGGTGTAAAGGCTATAAAAACCTCTATAATATTCTTTCATAGGCATGATGCAAATTTGGAGAAGGATTGGGAAGCATTGGAAGCATTTTAATATCATATTTTCATTGTTCAATCTATTGTTTTGTTGTCTTGAAAGTTTTCCCTCTTGTTTCCAGGCCTTGTACGGCCTTGTACAACCATGTACAGTCTAGAAACAAGTGTATTTATATTATGATACCATAGAAAATTGAATAATCTTTCCATTCCTTTTTATTTGATTTGATTTCATGCAAGTTTTAGAAAGTTATGAGTGTTTTGGTGAAAACCATTTGTAACTGCCCAAAACCCTGATTCACGACGACCAGAATTGAAAGAATCATCATAACTTTTTATTTAACTATTGGATATTTCTATAAATTTCAAAAAAATTATTTAACTATAATTTCTATAACCTTACCGGAGAGATTGGCTTGTTTATCAATATTGAGAGAGTTATTAATGATTGTTTATGAATGTATTTTCATAACCAGAATACAGTAAATTTCATATTTGGACAATTCTTGATTTTCTTCTACAAGTAATGGATAGATGAAAGATTTAAATGATTTATATTTCATGGATAAGAAATGGATCTACAATATAATTTTTTTATATCTTTGGTTAGGACTTGGTAATGGTTATGTGATTTGGATAAAGAAGAAATGCCTCTAATATGAGAATGTGTTGATGAATATGTGGTGAACTTGGAGTTGCATTTTGTTTTGATGCTTCATTTGAAAGATAAAGAATATTTAAATGTTGTTGGATTAGATATATCCTAGAATTTTTATGGTTTTTCCATGATACTCTGCATCAAAGGTTTCCTAATATCTCTTAAGGGGTCCTAAGACACATTAATATGTCCTAGGATCCCTTAGCAACACTTACGACCCCTAAGATGCAGAGAGAGGGGTCCTAAAGGTTCTAAGTGGTCATAAGACACATTAGTGTGTCCTATGACCCATTATGACCCCTTAAGACCATTTAGGACCCCTTACTATACATCGTAGGGGTCCTAAAGGGTCCTAAGGGGTCATAAGGGGTCCTAGGACACATTAATGTGTTATAGGACCCCTTGCAATGCCTTGCGACCCCTTACCATACACTAATGTATGGTAAGGAGTCCTAAGGGGTTATAAGGGGTCATGTGTCCTAAGACCCCTTAACAACCCTTATGAACCCTAAGATGTAGATATAGGGATCTTAAAGTGTCATGAGGGGTCAAAAGGGGTCCTAGGACACATTAATGTGTGTCCTAGGACCCCATTCGACCCCTTAGAACCCTTTACCATATATCTTAGGGGTCCAAAAGGATCCCAATGGGTCATGAGGGGTTCTAGGACACATTTATGTGTCCTAGGATTTTTTAAGACCCCTTAGGAGCTCTTACCATACATTAGTGCATGGTAAGGTGTCCTTAAGGGTCCAAAGATACATTAATGTGTCCTATGACCCCTTAACAAGCCTTACAACCCCTAAGATGTAGAGAGGGGTTCTAAAGGGTCCTAAGGAGTCATAAGGGGTCCTAGGACACATTAATATGTCCTAGGACCACTTGTGACCCCTTAAGACCCCTTAGGAACCCTTACCATACATCTTAGTGGTCCTAAAGAGTCCCAAGGGGTCATAAGGGGTCATAGGACACACTAATCTATCCTAGGACTCCTTAAGACCCCTTAGAACTCCTTACCATACATTAGTGTATGTTAAGGTGTCCTAAGATGTCTTAAGGGGTCCTAAGACACATTAATATGTCCTAGGACCCCTTAGCAACTCTTACAACCCCTAAGATGTAGAGAGTGGGATCCTAAAGGATCATAAGGGGTCATAAGGTGTCATAGGACCCCCTATGACCCCTTAGAACCCTTTAGGACCCCTTACCATATATCTTAGGGGCCCTAAAGGGTCCTAAGGGGTCATAAGCGATCCTAGAATACATTGAAACATCCTAGGACCCCTTACGACCCCTTAGGACCTCTTACCATACACTAATCTATGGTAAAGGGTCCTAAGGGGTTGAAAGGGGTCTTAAGGGGTTCTAGGACACACTAATGTGTTCTAGGACCCCTTAACAACCCCTAAGATGTAGAGAGAGGGTTCCTAAATTGTCTTAAGGGGCCATAAAGGATAGAGTGGGATCAGGGGAAAGGGAGAGGGTGAGAGAGAGGAGGAGGAAGAGGATAGGGAGAGTGAGTGAGGAGGGAGGGGGAAAGGGATAGGTGAGAGAGAGAGAGAGAGAGAGAGAGAGAGAGAGAGATGTGGGGAAGAGGGAGATAATGGAAAGAG
>MU227768.1:1051755-1084540 GCA_018584345.1 Thuja plicata
TGAGGACTTCCTAGGGGTCCTAGTAGGCCTTATCATGCGTTAGGACCCCTAGGAAGTCCCCATGACCCCTTTCAACACATTGGAAGGCTCAAGTGTGTCTCAAGGGGTCCTACAACCCCTTAGGACACACTTGAGTATTATAATGTGTCGAAAGGGGTCATGGGGACTTCTTAGGGGTCTTAGTATGCCTTATCACACATTAAGAGCCCTAGGAAGTCTCCATGACCCCTTTCAACACATTAGAACACTCAAGTGTCTCCCAAGGGGTCCTACAACCCCTCGGGATACACTTGAACATTCCAATGTGTCAAAAGAGGTCATGAGGACTTCCTAGGGGTCCTAGTAGGCCTTATCATGTGTTAGGACCCCTAGGAAGTCCCCATGACCCCTTTCAACACATTGGAACACTCAAGTGTGTCCCAAGAGGTCGTAGGACCCCTTGAAACACATGTGAGCTCTCCAATGTATCCCCCGATTTCAAAGAGGGTCCTAATAGGTCCTAGTACACCTTCTAATGCGTTAGGACCCTGAGAAAAACTCTATGACCCCTTTCGACACATTGAAACACTCAAGTGTGTCCCAAGAGGTCATAGGAACCCTTGAGACACTCTTGAGTGTTCTAATGTGTCCCTAGGGGTCATAGAGGGTCCTAAGAGGTCCTAGTACACCTTCTCATGTGTTAGGACCCCTAAGAAGTCCCTCTTTGACCCCTAGGGACACATTAGAACACTCAAGTGTGTCCCAAGGGGTCGTAGGACCCCTTTGGACACACTTGAGTTTTCTAGGGGTCAAAGAGGGACCAAAGGGGTACGCTTTAGGACCCCTAAGAAGTCCCTCTTTGACCCCCAGGGACACATTGGAACACTTAATTTTTTTCTCAAGGGGTTGTAGGACCCCTTAGGACACACTTGAGTGTTCCAATGTGTTTACGAGGGTCAAAGACGGGCCTACGGGGTCCTAGTACACCTTCTTACATGTTAGGACCCCTAGGAAGTCCCCCTTTGACCCCCGAGGACACATTGGAACACTTAAGTGTGTCTCAAGGGGTCGTAGGACCCTTTGGGACACACTTGAGTGTTCCAATGTGTCCTTGGGGGTCAAAGAGGGTCCTAAGGGGTCCTAATACACCTTCTCACATGTTATGACCCTAGGAAGTCCCCATGACCCCTTTCAACACATTTAAACACTCAAGTGTGTCGCAAGGGTTTGTAGAACCCCTTGGACACACTTAAGTGTTCTAATGTGTCTTGGGGGTCACAGAGGGACATAAGGGGTCCTAGTACACCTTCTCATGTGTTAGGACCCCTACGAAGTCCCCATGACCCCTTTCGACACATTTCAACACTCAAGTGTATCCCAAGGGGTCTTACGACCCCTTGGAACACACTTGAGTGTTCTAATGTGTCACCAAGGGTTATAGAGGGACCTAAGGGGTCCTAGTACACCTTCTCACGTGTTATGACCCCTAGGAACTCTCTATGACCCCCTTTGGAAACCTTTTGGATGTCTTATACTGGTGTAATTAACCTATATATTAATATGTCCTATATAATATATATTGTATATATTATACTTCATTATATTATATATACAACAATATTTAATATATAATATAGAATAAATATCATATTGAATATATATTGTTTACTATATATATTATATCGTATCATCTATAATAATAATAATAATATAAAATATATATTACATACAATTTAAATATGAAGATATTATGTGATATATTGTAAAAAATATATTAATATATAATATATATAATAATATATAATATATGATATATATAATAATATATAATATATGATATATATAATGTAACATTTAATATTAATATATATTATATAATATTTAATGTAAAATATATATTATATAATATTTAATATATAGATATTATATAATATTTAATATGTATAATACATAATCTAATATATAATTTTTGATATATAATATATCATATGAAGGAGGGAGAAAGGGGAGGGAAAATTTGAAAATTAAAATTTTTCCATCATTTTTGAGTACCCGATTTTAAATCGGGTATTGCTTTGTACACCAAACCTACATGGTCAACTCTAAAAATCTCACAAAAGCGTGTTTTTCCCCTGTTTCTCTGAGTTCTAGACTTTGACCATGTAGTTGACGACTTTTTTTAATCCAAATTTGATGAAACGAAAAGGGTATCTTAAGGAGATTATCAGCTTTCTATCGATGTAATTGCTGTCAAATTTTGAATTCGGTAAGTAATTATTCGTTATTTTCTAATTGAGTTACCTCTAAAGTGTTGATTTATATACTGATTGAAAAACAATTATAACTTTCAAACGGTATAACATTTTTGAAATCCAAAAAATGCGTCACATTCTATGCTTCGCCTACTATAAGGGAAATTTTTTTTATTTTTTTATTTTTTAAAGTTTTCAATGAATTAAGGTGGTCAGACACGGGAGTTTTTTTATTTTGAAAAAGTTGTTGCAGAAAATTCATAATTAATTATTTTTTTGGAATAAAATTACAAAAAAATATACGTCACATTCGGGCATGAGTCTACTACTTATATATAAAAACTTATAAAAAAATATTATCATTTGATTATGATTAAGGTGGTTAGACATACACCTACTTCTTATTTTTTTCTTGAATTTTTTGTACTGCTGCATTGAAATCTATATTTTTCACCAATCATATTTAATTTTTTTTAGAAAAGGCCTAGTAGTTTAGAAACTACATTCAATTTTTTACAGATTCTATTCTTATAACCTTTTTATATTAGGTTGATAGCTAGTTCAAATTTTCACGTCAAGTTGACTAACCCTGATTTTCTAATTTTTCATTGCCACTTAAGGGCATAGTTTGGCCCCTCATGATCTTGCACATACCCGAAAGCAAAATTAGAGATGAAGTAACCGAGCTATAGGCCATGTTACTACCGAATCTCACATTTTTGTTAACACACATGAATACGACAAAGAATCTAATTGCCACCCTAGAGATGTTAGTAACAAAAAATATCTATGACATGCATGCTCAAATTACTTTGGAGCAAATGACCCTAGAGAAGTTAAAGGAGAAATGGGAAAAGCTGATGGCAGCCATTCATTAATCTCATTCAAACATTTTTGACAAGTTGTAAGTTCTACATCTTTGTCATTACTTTAAAAAAAGGGGGAAACATGTACATACATTGTCTCTACATACTGAGACATGCACATAGGGGGAGTCATTGTATCTACATACCAAGGTATGCACATAGGGGGAGTCATTGAAAAGGTAAAACACTTGGTGTATATACTGCACATATCAGTTTTTGATACTAATGCCAAAGGGGGAGATTGATAATCCATACAGGACCAAAAGTTGTCATTAGTATTGTAAGGTAGAAAAATGATGTTAATAGAATAAGAGTGTTTTGATACTCAAATCACCTATCACCTTACATTTAATGTTTAGAGTGGAGGGATAAATAAGACATTCCCCTTTATTCTCAAATGCACAAAGGAAGGATCCAAATTGATCAACCCAAAAAGGATCAATGCATAAATGAATCAATCTATTGGAAATAAGAATAAAGAAGGAGATCCTAGGTTTCCCTCTTAAAATGTGGCGTGAATGAATGTAAATGTGTGATAGATTTAGAATGATTAAGAATTTTAATTGAAATGGATAGGAGAAATACACTAACCTTGAAATATTGCAGATCAAAGAATGTTGTTTTCTGAGGTCTGTACTCTATTTCTGGAAAATCCAAAGTATGATCCGGAAAGGAAATGCAGAGATGAACAAAACCCAAAAATATTTTTCTGATCTGAATCCGTCTTATGAAAAAGGTCAACCTTGACCCAGAAATGTCGACCCTGGCCCAATAATGTCGACCTTGACCTACACAGGTCTGACAGAAAATATGTTTGCGGATACTAATAGTTCGCTGAAAAGGGTATCCAGATCTGAGTTCAAATCTTCAATCCTGAACCTATACCTGCAAGAAAAAGAGATTTGTTTGTTGGGGGGGAGGGGTTTACCTTAGTCAAACCCTGATTTAGGAATTAACCTTGAAATCAATAATTGAAATAAGAATGCTAGCAAGTAGTAGAATTGAATCTAACAATGAAGCTGTGATATTCAATAGATATGCAATTATAATTCAAATGTATGCAAATATGTAAATATGAAAGATTAGACTCAATAGAAACCATAAACCTCCATGATTGTATGCTTGGAATCCACCTTGAAGAGATGATGAAATACTTTTGAGGATGCACAAAGGATCTTGAAGGAAGATCACACCATCATGATGGCTAGATCTAGGGCTTGAATGATAAATCTTGAATGCTTGAACCAAATCCCTTCAAAGGCTTGAGAGCTTGAATCCTTGATCTTCAATGGAGGAATTGAATGCTTGAGAGGAAGACTTGAACACCTTGAGAGCTTGAAAACATGTAGAACAATGGATGCTTGAACAAAATCTTGGTTAGAGCTTTTTGCACTTAGAAGACTTAGAGAAAATGAGAGAGAAAGGCTTCCTTTTATATGAAATTAGGGCACAATCCTCTAAGGAGGCTGACATAGGAGAATTAAATTAAAATTAGACCCATTCCCCTAGAAGAGGACCTATATTAAATATAATTTAGGATTTTCCACTTCGGAACCCAAAACAGCCGACCCGACAGCAGGAAAAATGAATTTTTGATGACCTCCAGAAGCCGGCAAGCTTCCAGATTTGGAAGGGGGACACAGGTCAAGGTCAAGGTCAAGTTTGACCTTGACCCAGGGGGTCAGAACCCCTAGAAAAAGTGCCAGGTGGGATAGAAGGTGCCTGGAGAGGCCCAATTAGGGTCCTAAACAGGCACAGAAGTAGGAGATGATGCAGAAATGAGTGGAAAGTATGATGGTGGTCAAAAACATCCCCTAAGGAGGGCTAAACATTCTTAACATGGAAGTGCTTTCATTTTAAGATGATACAAGTATATAAATAGACAGTTATGGTCAGTCGGTCATGATCACCGAGCGACAGCACTCACCGAGTGACAGCACTCACCGAGCGCAGTGATCACCGAGTGCGGTGATCACCAAAATGTTTTGAATACCGAGTAGTATTTCAACTGAGTCTACATAGACATCACTGAGCACATACCAGTCTACAAAGACATCACCGAGCACCAGTCTACACTGAGAGACAACATTTCACCGAGAAAAGAGGATCTTATCTACACGTCAGCTAAAACACTTTAATCTTTAAAATAAATTTTTTCTTAGTTGGACAACCATTTTTTGTGGATCAAGAAAAGCGTTAATTATGGATGTAATTAGTTAACTAATTGTATTCATGCAAACTAGGAGATCAAGGTCAAGTTGTAAACCTTTGATCTTAGAATTTTTTTCAATAAAATCGTGAAACCTAATTAGGTCAAAATCTTGTATATATAGATCTAATAATCAATCAAGAATGAGATGATTATAGCCACCAAGGATATCTATGGATCAGATAGAGAGTTTCATGCACAAGGACAGATAAAGAAGAATTCATTTTATGAAGAACTACATTCAAGGCTACCGAGCAGAAGAAAGGTATTATCCATCACAATAAGGTGATATATATTTTGTGTACTTAATGGATCTTTAATCAGCAATTTGAAATTGTAGCAATCATGTCATTTTTATTGTCTCTCTAACAATTGTAGCAAACAACAAAATAGTTTCACAAGGTGGACTTAACAGTATTTTTTAATTCTCTTAACCGAGTGCACACATGCATTGTGTTGCTAAAATCTCTTAACAGAGTAGACTTAACAAGTCTGACATGTTACTCCTAACAGGGTAAGATCACCAGAAGTGATCACAACTTGTAGCCCTAACATGCATCTTCCATTCCACAGATAGTGAAGCTTTGTGGGTTTCATCCCCACCACAGTTTTTACCTTCTAAAAAGGGTTTCTGCGTTATCAAATACTTGTGTCATGTCTAAATGAGTTTCATGAATGTTTCAATGTTTGTTTACATGCATTTACATTTATGCTATGATATTGCATGTATGAAGTAGAAAAGCTACAACGGTCAGTTATACAAGTAATGAGTACTCAGGTTTAAATTGTAAAAGTTTTCAAGGGTACTGATTCACCCCTCCCCTCTCAGTACACACCCTTCCACTATTCCAACAGGGAAGAGGGAGAGAAGGGATATTTTGGTCCCGGTGCTGAAATTGGCTTGTTAGGGTCTGTTGGATTTTTATTTCCACATTTGGCGCATGCCAAATAGGGTGTACATCCTATAGGGCACGCATCCTATTTAGAAGGTTTTTGACATGTTTTTATTGCCACATAGGGTACACGCCAAATAGGGTGTACGCCTTATAGGGCATGTGCCCTATTTGGTGTGCACCCTTTTAACTAAACTGGGATCCACCAAGCCCAAGGCTTGGATTTTCCTTGGGCATCAAACCCAAAGGCTTGGAGGTTTCAAACAGGTTTGAGACATGTTTTCCAACAAACATACAAAAACATCACATTTTTTTATGTGTGCTCCCCGTCAGGTTTGCACGTGCTCAACAACAAAAATATCAGACAACAAGATGTTATAGTTCTCTCGGTTATCTATCTAACCATATAATTTATTTTGAATTCTGATTATTTTAAGCTTTTCATCTCTAATTTCTTTTGTAAGTATGATCGATTTTTGTCAAAAACAAATGTGTAGTATTTTGGGCTTAGATTTTGACTCATTTGTCAAATTTTGAAACAAGTTACTTTTTCAGAAACTAGACTCCATTCTACACACTTTAAAAAAAATAAGTTTTCATTTTCCATTAGTTTTCAATGATTTCTAGGAGGAGCACACACAAATTTCATGTTTTCAAGATGTGTCCACTTCAAAAATTCATAAAAAAAATGCAATCCTAAAAAAAATAGCAGAAAAATCCAGGATAATCTACGTGGTGTTAGCTAACTTCACACTAGAGCGATTAATTTTTTTAATTTTTTTTTAACATTTTAGGGGGAGCACACCAGACGCTATGTTATATTTATTCACAAAAACTAGGACCCCTTTTTGTGTTCCCCCTTTTTGAGGGCCTTAATCTCTACCAATTTCAAAATAAATTAGTAGTTTAGAAACTAGATTCAAAGTACTACAACTCTTGTTCTTGTCACATCTTGAAATTTTGAGTCTAACTAGCTTTAATTTCTCATTGAATATCAAAGTTTTCTAATTTCAGAAAAAAGCGGCACCTTATACCCCCTTTTTGGTCCCCCATCTTTGTGCACTTACCCTGTTAATGTTTCACTTTTGACTGAAGTGTGACTATGTAATAATGTGATACTTTAAATTTAAGTGCAAGCCAACAAAGTTATGTTAGAGGTGGCCCACCTTTGAAAACTTCTAGAGTGTAGGGTAAATACTTCATGTGCAGTTTCTAGAATGCTTCTAGATCCTTCTACCTCTAATGATTAGTCTTCACCCTATGAGAGACATTGTGGCTATAGCTCTTGGGCTCCCCACTTCTAGACCCCACAGTCTTAGGCTCCCCACTACCAATCTGGTTGTGATAGTAGCTTCAACAAGAAACACTCCACTTCTCCATAGTATAGGGATTTTGCCTTTGGGTGGGGTTTGAGGGGTGTAGGCTCATCCACTAGTGGTTATCGTGGTTGACTTCAACTTCTAGCGGTGGTATTGGATGACCTAGTCTTTCCAAATGGCTCACATTTGGCTCTGGTGATCTTGCCTTACTGCGAGGACAAGGAAAAAGACAAGGAGGATTCTATTATGTAAAAGAAGGGTGGTCTCTTCTGAATGCCAATCTCAACCCCGCTGATGTATAGGGTCCTAAGGATGATAGAGATCCACCTCTGCCACCCACAACCACTATTTTAGCTACTTAGTGGCATTCATTTGTGTTTTCTATTCTTTGGGCTCTACCCGTGTTTCTAGTTCTGGGTGTTGCTCATTTGTTTTTTGTTGACTCTCCAGGCTTTGCCCATTTGACTCCTAATGTGTGATCTCGTATCCTCCTACTTTTTTTTGTGAATAGTGTACTTTAATCTAATTTAATGGAAATAGCTACTATTCATAAGAAAATATAAGGTTCAATTTTACGTGGCTTGGAATTGAGCTTAAAATTTAAAATTGAAAATTGAAAATCTTAGATTATCACCCATTATTAGTCATTGTGAGCCAAGTAGCACACTTTTTATGGAACATGCAATCACTAAGCCATGCTAATTAAATATCTTAAGAGGGCACTTAATTGCACATGCATTACAAGGAGAACAATTAGAATAAGCTTCAATTTCTAAGGGAACCAACAAGTCAAATTTATAATCATCATATAAAATGCCATTCAGGTGTCTATGACGATTATCTTACATACTTCTCATTGACATTGATCCTACCTACAAAGGCGTTTGACCTAAGAGAACTCAATAACCTATCAAGTAACAAATTGCTAATTGTATTACCTGGATACCACCTAAATAGATTCATACATGCAAAATGCGAAGCCCAACAACTTTTCAAGTACACATTTCATTAGATTGTTCTCCACATCAAATCATGTTCATGTTTCTCAAGATGGAATAGATCTTGATATTGAATCGCATGGATTTATGAGACATTACACCAAAAATATCAATTAATGGTCAATAGTGGTTTTAAAAAAATATTTTTAATGGAGGATTTTGCATTCACAAAGTTATTTTAGCTACTCAAAATGGGAACATGAGCAGTTGAAACCTCTTTGGCTAAGAGTCAAGGACTTAAGTTTCCATTTTGCCAAATTTGCCCGGGGCACAACCCCAACCTCATCCCGTATGATATCAACACACCTTCGATATCAATTTCAAAATTAAATACTTTTATATTTATTTTTCATTCATTTGTATTTATGTGGAGGATCTATATTCTCAATTAGTATTTTTCATTCATTTGTATTTATATGGGGGATCTATATTCTCAATTAGTATTTTTCATTCATTTGTATTTATATGGGGGATCTATACTCTCAATTAGTATTTTTCATTCATTTGTATTTATGTGGGGGATCTATATTCTCAATACTAATTGTGTTTATTATTTCTAATTAATTAGTTGCTATTTATGTAATGCGATGCATTCCTTTTACAATTGTATAAGTAAAACGAAATACAAACGCCTCGGAACAAACGAAAAGGATATGTTGCCATAATAATAGTATTTAAAGCTCATTAGTTAGCAAAGGTAACATGTCTCAACGGCTATTTTGCAACGGTTAACTATTCAAGCAACGGTAATGTTAGCCGAACAACGGATCTGTTTTTTTACAGATCTCCTTCCTCCAACAAAAACCCCACAAGCACGAAAGCCTCTCATCTCTTTCATTCCCACACAGCCGAGCTAAGCTCCTTTCCCATAAACTTATGCGAGAGAGAGCTTGGCTCAGCCCTGTTTTCTTCCTTTTTCTATTGTAATTGCAAGGTTTTCGAAAGCCTCAATCTTCCGATTACACAATTTTTTGAAGAAGCGGGGAAGGAAGGAGACCAAGAAGGAGAATATGAGGAGAAGCAATCCACAATGTGGTCAGAGAATATCTAAGTCCGCTCCTTGTAGCCCTGTGAAGTCTTCTAAGAAGCCACCTTCTCTTCCTGCTCGTGCTGATTCATTTCACATCATTCACAAGGTCCCTCTGGGTGATACCCCTTATGTCAGGGCTAAACATGTTCAGGTATGAATTTCTTTTGGTTTCTTATTTTGAATAATGAGAAATGGATAACATTTTGAATAGTGGGTATTGATGGATATTTAAATGCAGTAGGTAGAGAAGGATCCGGACAGGGCAATTGCCCTGTTTTGGGCTGCTATCAATTCCAATGATAGGGTTGACAGCGCGGTGTGATTTTTTTTCTTGGTTTTTTATTTTGAATTATGAGAAATTGAGAGCTTTTAATTGTGGGTATTGATGGATATTTAAATGCAGTTGGTAGAGAAGGATCCAGACAGGGCAATTGCCCTGTTTTGGGCTGCTATCAATTCAAATGATAGGGTTGACAGTGCCCTCAAGGACATGGCCATTGTGATGAAGCAGCAGAATAGACCCGAGGAAGCTATTGAAGCAATCAAGTCCTTGCGCAATAGATGCTCTGATCAAGCGCAGGAATCCCTTGACAATGTATTGCTTGATCTGTACAAGGTAGGCGGCTATATGATTTACATGTTGCTTTTAAACTGCAGTTAGTAGAATAATATTTCCTCTTCTGTCCATTCAAACAAGCAACCCAACAAATTTCTCAGGATTAATTATTAAGATAGATCCACATGTCTATTCACTTATATTTAATCTTGTTTCGTGCATATTCAATAGCGTTGTATCCCATTTTCAATTCATTTTTCTTATAATTCGGTTTGTATTTTCAATAGAGCAGGATACTATTTAAGCGCATTTTATAAAATGTTTGCTATCTTGTGCCAGCTTACCTTATTGCTTTTTGTTTTTTAGGACCTTCATGTCCCTTATTGCTATATTGTTTTTTACGAGTTTCATGTATAATGTGGGTCGCACCTTGTAGATGTATTAGATATAAGTATATATGTATTAGATATAAGTATATGGTATAAATTCTGTAGGGTTAGGCCTTTACCAGTGATTGGTTGTAATGAAGATTTAAAAGATGAATAAATTCGAATTCCTTAGTTACTTAGTAATTCTGTCCCTACTTGAAAGATTCTTGTTGCGATGCTTACCAGGTCCCATTTCATGGCTAGTACAATATGTTTTTGCTTATTCCATCTGTAAAGAATGTTAGTGTGTGTTTGCCTGTTCCCATATGTGCACTTTTTATGAGTTTGATGGAGCCTTGAGAAGTAAAATATAATTAATGCAACATTAATTCTACTGTCTAATTCAATGGATTTTTGACACCCATACCGAATTGGGAATCCTGGATTGCACCCTATGTTATCTCTCATTCATCTTCCATGGCCAAATTTAGGTGGACTTCTTTACCTGTCCTCATTCATGATTATTGGTAGGGTTTCCTGCTTACGCGGGCACAGGGACCCCTTTTAAAGCTGAGGTCGCTCCTCTCAGTATTAGATATAAGTATATGGTATAACTCCTGTAGGGTTTTCCCAGTGATAGGTTGTAATGAAGATTTAAAAGATGGATAAATTCGAATTCATTAGTTACTTAGCAATACTGTCACTACTTGAAAGATTCTTGTTGCGATGCTTACCAGGTCTCATTTCATGGCTAGTACAATATATGTTTGCTTATTCTATCTGTAAATAATGTTAGTTTGTGTTTGCCTGTTCCCATATGTGCACTTAATGAGTTTGATGGAGACTTGAGAAGTAAAATATATTTAATACAACATTAATTCTACTGTCTAATTCAATGGATTTTTGACATCCATACCTAATTGGGAATCCTGGATTGCACCCTATGTTATCTCTCATTCATCTTCCATGGCCAAATTTAGGTGGGCTTCTTTACTTGTTCTCATTCATGATTATTGGTAGGGTTTCCTGCTTACGCAGGCACAGGGACCCGGCACAGGGACCCCTTTTAAAACTGAGGTCGCTCCTCTGAGTGTTGTGTTGTTTCAAACTTTCAAGTCTGCAGTCCTTCTAGCTCAATTCTACCTAAATGTTTATATTTGCTTATTTTTGATATGATGATTTTTGGGGCGATATTCTGCTGTCTGTTTGGAATTGATTTATATTGATGAGATAAGTAGTTTTTCCGTATATATGAGGGGATTTGGGAATCTGCTGTTTGAAGAATTAGGCTATAAGTCTTCTTATAATCTCCATTTTACTGGTTAATTGAGTGAATTGTAGAAATTCAAAGCTAGATTGTGTTAACTTATATTGATCAGATAAGTAGTTCCTCAGTATGTATGAGAGGGGATTTGAAAATATGGTGTTTAAGGAATTTGTTAAGTATTCATATAATCTCTTATTTGCTGGTTGATTGAGGAAATTGTAGAAATTTCATCATATTACTTATTTCATCAATATTCATATACTCTTGTTGCTTTGCTAATTTATGAATTTGGGAGAGGGGAGGATTCAGTCAACTCCAACAATGTCCTTGTCATTGGACTCTTTTCTGAGGGAAATAATCTTATTGCTTAGCTAACATATGTATTTGATTTTAATATTGAAGGTTGATTGTTAAATGCAGAGATGTGGGAGATTGGATGATCAAATAAGCCTCCTGAAACACAAACTGAATCTCATTCATCAAGGCATGGCGTTTAATGGGAAGCGCACAAAAACTGCTAGGTCCCAGGGGAAAAAATTCCAGGTCTCAATTGAACAGGAGACCACCCGCTTGCTGGTATGCAGATTTCAAACTTCTCTTTTTGCTCCACATGCATGTATCATTTGAAACGTTAAATCCATTTGTCACCATTATATTATCCTGACAAAACAATGATAGTACGTTCTTTTGCATATGTATGTCCTAATAAAACGGTGATCCTTGTGCTCTACGTGTCTAAATTTTGTAAGCACTGTTTGTGTTTCTGCATGCAGGGCAACTTGGGTTGGGCTTACATGCAGCAGAACAACTATGTTGCTGCAGAAGCTGTATATAGGAAAGCCTTATCCATTCAACCAGACAACAATAAGATGTGCAATCTTGGAATCTGCTTGATGAAGCAGGGAAGGATTGTAGAGGCAAAAACCATGCTTCAACGTGTAAAGCCTGCTGCTTCAGAGGGGCCTTGGGGTCTTGACTCTCATCTCAAATCATATGAAAGAGCTCAAGAGATGTTGAAAGAGCTTGAATTGCAATCACAATCTGGCTCTTTTAATTTCTCTAATGAGAATCCAGAATCTGAATCAGCTTTTGCTGCTCTGCAGACCTCATTATGGTGGCAACCTCAGCCTTGTCCTGCTGGTCATCAACTCCCAAACAGAAGCCAGCTAAACAAGAGTCTGGTTTCAGATTCACTGGGTACTGGACATAGCGCAACATTTTTGGCAACAGCAGGATTTGGACCGTTACAACACAAATCCCAACACCCAGTGGTAGCCCTCCCTCGTTCAATGTTCAGCAGTGGTTTCTGGGAAGAAAATGGAGGAGATGGCGTGGCAGAGGCTTTTGCCGATGAAAACATCAATTCCAATATCAATAGGCTTCCCTCTTTGGCTGGTAATGGTTCTGTGATGCAGAGGCATGCAGGAACTTTGAAGCAGAAGCTGGATCAAGTGGCATTTAATGGCATTGCAAAAGCTGCATTTCCTCCTTTAACCTCAAACAACAATACAAAAACAGACCATCTTCTCAACAGTGCGGCGCCACCATTTTTTATCAGGACAAATAACAATAAACAGGGCACTGAAGACAGAATACCTCTCACAGTAGACATGACTAATGACCAAAACATTGCAATGCAATTTGCATCAACAAATCCGGTTCTGGGAGACAATGGCAGGAATGCTGTCAAATTTAGAAAGCCCACCAACGTCAATCGCCCTCCACCAAGGAGATCACTCTCTTTTGGGTGTGTAGATAACGGTGGCAATTTTGATCCTCTTCAATCTACAGATGGACACCATCTTCATTTACTTCAAACTCAATCTGTACAGAACAAGAAGCCTCTTACAAAGGCTAATTCAATTTCGCTTCCATTGCAAGATATGGCAGATCTGCCTGATAGCCAAGAATTTGAAGAGGCCATTTTGGCTGCACTATGTGATTCTAATCCCACCACCCATGAGGACAAAGTTCGGAAAAGGCTCCGAGTATTTCAGGAGCTAACTGCCAGTCCAAAAGTCGGAGAGAGGCTTGCATAAAGGGTAATGGATTTTTTGTAAGTCCAAAAGGACTTAAAAGTATTCTTTTACAGCAGCTTTCCAGGTAATTGATTGTACAGCCAAAAAAGCTGTTTGTTTAGGCAGGATGAGGTTGTCTGGATTCTTCTATAGAAATCAAAGAATCCCGAACTAGCTGTGAAGGACAAAAAAGATGTCAAATAGGTGGCGACATTCTTAGTCGCTTTTGATCGTGCTATTGATTTTATTACAGGCAGGGCCTGGTTCATTTATAAAGATTTATATTTATTGTGTTCCTGGCTTGGAATCATTTCTGTTCTTTGGTTACATATCAGAATATAAGTTTAATTGTTTAAATGTTATTAATTGACCTTTCAAATGAAATTCAAGTATTTTTCGTTTTAAATCAAATGACCATTAACTTCCCGGTAAGAATGTAGCAGACTGCCCTGCCATATGTAAAAGTCGTATATATTTCTATTTATCATGTTATCTCTGATTTAGAACCATTTTTATTCTATCATGTTTTCCATAATATTTGATAGTTATTGTTGTTGCTTCTGGTTAAGATTGTGTGTTTTTTTATTAATGTTTTGGATCACACTCTGTGATCGATCATCAGAATGATAGGAAACCTCATAGAATAGAAAGATGAGTGTGATCGGAAATGTTGATGCAAAGAAACACACAATCTGAACCATAAATAACAACAATACTCATTTCTGTTCTCTGATGCCAGAATATAACTTTGAAACAAATGTCTATTCATTCTTTTATTTGAAGTGACCATTCATTTACTGATAAAAATGTCCCAACAGAGTCATGCTGTAGACTGTTTTTCTTAATTTGCCAAATTTATTAAGAGTTGCTGGAAAATAATGCCTGATTCACATTTGCGAGGCAGGTATAATGTAAGCTGCTTTAGCGGATTTTTGAAGAGTTGCATTTTGCTGAAGAACGATTTCTCTTCTGCTCAGTGAGCCATTTCCTAATGTTCTGAGCTCGTAATATATAACCTGAACAGGTGTGTTTGTTTCAACCAGATTAACCGTTTATAAGTATTGTTTATGACCCTCAACGTTGTTGCAATAAAAGGGGATCGCATGTTGAATCAAATGAAACCAACAATTTCACAGCTATCTTTCCCCTGTTTCTTCTACCAGAGGTGGGTTTTCTTATGGTCACGGAAGAAGTCTTACTTCTCAGAGGTGGGTTTTTTAATCGCACTTCAAGCCACTTTTGGGAGGTATCTTTAGAGGATTTCACTTTCCACCGTGTCTTCTACCAGAGGTGGGCTTTTAATCTCACTTTCCTGTCTTGATTTTATTATTTTCCTGTTTGAAAATGTAAATTGGAGTTTCTGGAAAGGCAAAAGTTCCACCGTGGATATTCCATGAAGCTGTAAAGATTTGGGTTTCCATGAAGCTGAGGTTTGGGTTGTTGGATTTTTCCTTTAGTTGTCTAATGAGCAAGATTTTTTAGTTGAATGGCTTTCATATTTCAGGGTATAATGGAGTAAAGTTAGGTGAAAGCAAAGTTGTTTACTGGTGTGTTTGAAGAATCCAGTGTATTTTAGTTGAACCTACTCCCCCTGTGCCATGATTTGTCCTGGCGTTGCCCTTGTCCTCCATATGATCCACCCTAGTGACGTGCATTGAGTGAATGCAGAGCGAAGGCTTCCCCAGGTGCGCATTGAGCTTTATGGCTTCTGAGAGCTTGTGGATAGTAGCTTAGTGTTTGTTCAGTTTCCTGCTTTTCCTACCAAATTTCTTAGAGATTACACCGAATATAATCGATAGGGGTTTTGTATAGTTAATTAAATAATTGGATTGTGGCTAGTTGGATGTGTTGTGGGGCTTAATTGTTGCTTTAATCTAAGAAAAGTGTTTTTAATTGTTTGGTTTGATAGGTTGTTGCATTTGCTGTGTGGAATAAATTTTTTTAATCAGTTGGTTGGAAGACTTGTCAGATTTGATGCATTTTTGGGAACAATGTTGGGACCCCAGTACAAGTTCAAATTGGAAAGTACCTGTCGTTCTTCGATATTGGGAGGTTTTGTATACGCAGTGGAAATTGTAGAAATGAAATTATAATGTCAGTTTGTTTAACATCTAACTCTCTGTTCCTATTTTAGATTTAATGGTATAGTGCAAACATAAGAATAAATATTGTTCTTGTAAATTTTGACAAGAGTTTAAGTAATCCAAATTCATAGACGGAAGAGGACAAATGTAGCGAGTGAAAACTTGAATGTCTTTATAGGCACAAAAAAACTACTTGTAAGAAACCAATGATCGATTGTATGACAATGATAAATATGACATGGTGAAGGACATTCATAGAATGATTGAGTTCAAATTGGAAAGTACTTGTCGCTCTTCGACATTAGGAGGTTTTGGAATTAGTCAGACATTTTTATACATAGTGGAAACTTTAGAAATGAAATTACAAGTCGAGGGTTACTTCGACCAAAAAATAGACAAGTTGAACTTTCTTCTCTCTCCCTTTCAAACCCACATCTTTACCTTTCTTTACATATATTATTCCAACTATTAGGCGGCGGCCTTAAATGAGGTCCCTTCTCCTTCCATAGCGGGAGGCTCTATCCTCGCATAGGTCCTGTTTAAAAACCAGATGGTTGGGGAAAAAAATGTTCAGAGGCGGTGCAGTCGGAACGTGTTTCGTCCTTATACAATATGATCGCCTCTCCCTTTCCAACTAGCAAGTTCTCACGAGCCCCTAATTCATTTATTAATTAGCATTAAGAAAGGGGGATCCACCAAGCTTATCTCAGATCTAACTTTGTTGGTCCACCACATCTAGCGGGTCCGTCTGACACAAAGGAGAATCGAGGAGTTTGGTCTGACACATAGGGGAATTGGTGGATCCACGTCTCGGGTATTCTAATTGCAGTCCCCCGTTGTCCCCTATGTATCTTGTACTAAAGTAAACTTGTGTTAACTTGTGCCTCTTTTGCCCCTTGCTGCGCTCACTCAACTCGACCTTGAAACTAAACATTTCAACCTGCCATACGTAGGATTGCCCTACCTACTTTTGTTGGGTGGGCACACCTCTGTTACTCTTTAAGAGGCATTCGTCTTGAGATAAATGCAAGTTGTTAAGCATAGTCCAAGCGAATCCACAACTGCCCTACTATTTGAATGGGCGAATCGATCGCCCGTCTCCCCCCACCCTGCTATTGAATGCAAGTTGATTTATCAAGAATACCCAACTTAATCGTTTGCTTGGAAGAGTTATTGAACATTTGTACAAACCATTTTAAATAGATGAATGTTAAATAAAGACAAATTCGAGCATTCAGTAAAACTCATATAAGTAATTAGATCATTGCATTGCACATTTGAGGATAGTTATAATTATTGAAATGCACAAATGGATAATTAGATTTCCCCGACTTAGGTAAGTTTTTGTGCCAATATAGTAAAATTGGCACAAAGCATGTTTGGAATTGAAATTCAAGGGATAACAAAGTAGAAGATGTACAATGAACAATACTACATTATAATGACAGCAACAAGAATCATAACATAGACATTATGTAAAAAAATATGTTATGCTTATATTAGTGGATGCCATAATTAGGCATAGAAAGATTACAATACAAATAACAACAATAGGTTGTGTTCAATTTTAGAAGCACTATTCCAACAATTCTTATATTCTTTCCATTCTTAGCTAGCTATTATTTATGCGCGACTACTGATAGGTGCATATGAGAGGTTTGTGGTCACTATTGATTTATCAAGAGTGATGCTAAGCATTAAGACAAACAAGAAAATATTAGCATCTTTGTTAACCTAACAAAGGGCTTATACGATCCACCAAGAGAATGCCAATAATAGAATGATATCATCCAATGCCATCTATCAATGATAGATACGACATGGTGAGGGACATTCATATAACAATCAAAATGAAAATTATAACCAACAACAATATAATACTATGGAGAGCCCAAATTGTATGAACGATTGCTGATAGGTGGATGCGAGAGTTTTGTGGTCACCATTGATTTATCGATAGTAGTTACCTTTGTGTGAAGAATGCCAATAATACAATGGTATCATGCACCTAATGGTAACATGGAACAAGCATAGGAAATTAGAATTACAATAGAAGTGTGCATAGTGTTCCAACTCCATAGCGAACAAAGGGCCATTGTAGTAGAAGGCTGAACCAAAATGAAAATCAATGGGTTATGGTTTCCCTTAATGATTATCTAGTATTCTTGTGGAAGTTAGTACTATAGGCCAATGTTGATGGAGCATTCTTTGGGGTTCTCGCCCATTGATCTGCCATCTCTATAATCTTTCCAATTCCATCCATCCTATCTATTCATGTAATTGTTTTTTGCTCATGTATGTAAATAGAAACCTGAACAATATATGCAATCATGATGCTTAAACTACTCGTGCAATTGTAGGAAAGAGGCAAAGAGAACTGGAAGCATTACACAAAGAATTAATTGTCTTCATCTCTTGTCATTGTTTATAGGAGAGTTGAAACAATGATTAATATAAGGAATGGTTAGAAGTAATATAGTTAATGTCATTTGATTCTCTACATATCTTGAAAGGTACAACTCGAAAAAAAACAAAAAAAAAACAAACAAACAAACATGATTAAAAATAACACACATTAAAAAGTACAATTAGACGAGTTAACATTACCAAAAGCACACACAATCTTTTGTGGAGAGAGACGATACAAAAAAGGCCGTCGGTTTATGAATCAATATTGGTAGTGATAAATGAGGTTGGGGAATCAAAGACTGATAGAGATCAGAAAGAATAAAATTAATCAATTTTAGACAATAACACATATTTTTATTTGTCTAGAAAAACTATCCAAGTATACTTCTATGCTCTATTCTCCGCAAGGCGTTAGTAGTGAAGCACACTTGACTATTTATGGAAAAGATCGCGGTTCGTGTAAATCAAATATGGCTTACATGCAACAATCTGGCTAGTAACACGATAAGGAAAATACGAATAATATGTGCAATCAATATCCCCAATCATAAACGAGGTCGGGGAACAAAGGATTGACAGAGGTCCCAAAGCATTAAAAAAATGAATTTTTGATGACAAGAACTAGCGGCGATGTCTATCCGGGCGATTAAATCTACCAGATTGACATTTTGTTTGATTTTATTAATTAAAATAAAGCTTCAGACAAGCCGTGCTATTTTTTATATTTTAACTAACAATTACAAATAAGTTGTCAAATCTGGTAGATTTAATCGGTTGGATAGCCATTTTGAAAATTAATGGGGTCATTATTAATGCGAAACACTTGATAAATAATGGAAAAGGCCTTTGTTGGTGTGAATGAAATTTGACTCGTCTTGATTGTGAATCCTTTTTAAAGATACAACCCATTAATGCGAGTACTGGTCATTCAGATCAATTAAGTATGCATCGAGAGAAAACATAAATATAAAATCAAATCAAATTAGTGAAGGGAAGTTAGATGATTTTGTAAATTAGAAAGTTGTAAATTATTGGACTGAGGTGACAGTTCGGTGAGAATTATTTTACAAAACTTCCCAACTCAAGAGAGAACTCACACCGTTGTGGAAGTTGAGAATTCAACAAGTGATGTTCTGCATATGTGAAGGAAAAATAATAGATATTCAAAGTAAAGCTCAGAGTGTATTATATATTGTGACAATAGTGTATGATGTATGTATTACAGAAACTTAAATTCAAACATAAATGATTGGTGCAAATGAAAAAGGAAGAACCCTAAGATAGTGTGAGGTTTAGTATTGCTACTTACTAATAATAAATTACAACATGTTAAACGAATTATCACATCCTCTTAACCAATAACATTGTTTCCAATTCCATCCATTGTAAGTTAAACTGGTATGAGTCTATCCTTGCGTGAAAATAACGTATGGATTTTTTTTTGGGTAGTCATGAGGTGCCTACCCAAATTCATGACATTTGAAGCATTTATCTAAACTTCCATTTCCAAGTGCAAGATGTGATATTGCATGACATAATTGATCCATTCATTGTTGGCCCTATTATTGATGGAGCATTGTTAGGAGATTTAGTTCTTTTTCTAGCATAGTTGACACCAATTTATGTATCTATTACCATTCATTTGAGTTATGATACTCCCTTCGCCTTATCATCATCTACATCAACATCTAGAAATTGTCCACCTCGTCACCTTCTATAGACAAACTGAACACTCAAAAAAGAAGAATATGAACCTCAAATGGCAACTGCTTGGAAATAATTATACACCCCAGAGCCATCACTATATTAGGGAAAAGTGTGATTGGAAGACTGGTTTCTTCTCACATTTTTTCCAATTTCATCCATCCAATCTCTCGTTGCAATTCGTATGGCCTTGTCTTGGAAGGTACATAAATCCAAGCACGACATAGTTTACTGCAATTATTCCATGTCATTATGATCCTAACCTAATAACTAGGTTACAAGGAAGATAGACAAAACTGAATATTATTATGTGAGCGTTAGTGGCTATTTATAGAAAATTTATTTATGCTATTTGGCTATAAAAGATAAGGTGTCGTTATTAATTAAAGCAAAGCATTATATATCCTAAATATATTGTAATTTGATTGTATTGGTTTTTTGAGCAGTGCAAATGGTAGTAGTCACGCTTCCAAATGTACAATCATGTCAATTAATATTTTCCCTCTTGAAAGTGGAGCCACTCTTCAAAACTTGTAACAAACACAGTCACCATAATATTTTCCCTCCAAAATCATTTTATAAGAAAAATATGAAATTAAATGTTTGACCACTAGAAAAAAGAATTCATAAATTGGTGGGGCAATTTCTAGCCCCACCCATTTTTAACCCACTTAGGTTGGGGTACCATGGAGGGGAGCTTCCAATCTCCCTTAAAAATAGAGTTAAAGCCCTCCTCATGACACCCCTGCCTTAAATATGCAACACTAAAAAGTAGTAGCTCCTATATTGAAGGAGAAGATTCCAAATAATTTAAAACAAAAAAGGAAATATTGTTAAGTGGCAATAGTGTACCATGAACAAGAATAAAGGGGGCGTGGGGTTGAAGGGCTTGAGAACCCAAAGAGTAGAACTTGTTGCTAAGTGGATTTTCAAGTCTTTGGAGGGTGAAGAACCATGGAAGGTGCTTGTAAGGCATAACATTAGCAAAGTTGTGCCATATAAAGGCCTTTTTAGAAAAGGATTCATCTGAGTGACCTTTTTTCAAGCATCTTCCAATCAAGGTATAAGGATATGATGTTTTCAAATCAATCTGGAAATGTTGGGACTATGTGACGTTATACATTTCAAGAAATGCCATTATTTCTAGTGACAATAGTTGTGTAGTGAGATATCTATTTTTTGGAACCTCAGACATGGAGATAAGTTGTTGGCTTAGTTGCAAGGATGTTTGGCTAGATCTTGGGTATCCCTAGGAATAAAATCCTTCAATGATATTATACAGAATGGATCCCTCATTGGGTGGAGTAGAAATTTTCTATTCCCCCAACATAGTGGAGAGTGTGCTCTGTGCTTAGGGAAGCCTGCCATTCCCTGTCTCTTCCTAGATTCTATACATACGATGAGTCCATATTTACCTCATTCCAAAGGATAGATGGGTCCCCTATTTCCAACATCAATGCCAAAGAAATATATGCCTCTATGATTGATAATGATTGTTCGTTCTCATGTTAATGAATGTTGGAACAAAAACCTTGATTCTTCTATTTGGTAGACATCTTTTGACAACCTATGGATCAGGCTGGTTGAACCATAAAAAGATGGTTCCTATGGCGCTTGATCCTACATGAATTGTCACTTAGACTACCCAATGGAGATCCTTGTGTCTGTTCTTTCTGTAGGATACCTGAGACTATCTCTCATATTTTATTTGTTGCTTATTTGTAAGGGAAATTTAGAATATGTTTGGCTTTACAGTTAATGGAAACATCAACATCCATGAAATTTTTTCGGGTAATGTTTAGGGCCTTAAGAGGATATACAATGTCTTTTGGTCTAGTGTTTCCATTAAAACATTATGGATTACTTGGAATTTTAGGAATGGCAACATATTTAATGGTAGAGATAGGCATCTCACTGAGTCTCTGCAAAGACTCATTTATCATAATATTGACTTGAAGGTTAGTGTCAAAATGAGAATTCATAGGAGGAAATTCGAAGACCTCCTCCAAGATGGAACAACCAAGATTCTTAAGTTGGAAATATCCCATGGATTTACACGAACAAGATCCAATAGTGAGAGGTTTCCATTTGAAATTGGCCTCTAGAATTTTATGGTTGAGATTTGTGAACAAAGGGAGAAGGAAAGACAACAAAACCCACCACTAGTAGAAACAAACCCCACAGTAGTGATACCTGATATAGAAACAATAATTCCAGTTGTAAAAGTGTTGGAACACCCCTATAGCCAACATATTGTCAATGAAAAAGTACTAAAATGGAAGGAAGGATACCTAGTATGGGTTGCTTGGGTTGATAGGATCAAGGAAGAAAATCTTTGATAGCTCTGTTTTGTATATCTCACTATTATGTATATTTTGTGTTGGAATTAATAGGTACTAAGAGGGGGGGATCAGTCTAAATAGGTAGTAAACAAATTCAACTAATAAAATAAATAACTGTTGAATTAATTTCCAGACCACAAAGCATATATAACATATACAAACACATAAAATAAAGTAATATCAAGAATCCAAAAAATCATCACACATGACACATATATTTTATCGTGGAAACCCTTGGTTAGAGGGAGAAAACCATGGTGGGGATGACACTTACAATCCCACTAGTGCAGTAAATGAGTTTTCCTTGTTAGGAGCTACACATACCCTTTCTAAGGGTTCACCTTGTTAGGAGTTACTAGGTACACTGTTAGGAGTACAATAAGATCAGTTATGATCTACCTTGCTAGAGGATTTCAAACCTCAATAAAGAAGTTACCCTGTTAAAGGATTTACAAAAAGAACCCATTAGAGTTCACCTGGTTAAGAGATTTTGCTCGCTACAATTTTTAGGGAACAACAAGATTAGTGATCTGGATGTAGCAATGATTGCTTGTCAAATCCAATCTATTATCTGTACTCTGGAACTGCTCTCTATCTATCAACTTTATGATCACAACCATAAAACCCTAATCACATCACCCATGACAAAAAATACATCAACATTTCAATATGAGCAGTTCCTGGAATATATATAGCTTGCACTGACATCAAACACAATATTCAAATAATTTCTTGCAAAAGTAGCACATGCCACAGTGATAATATCAATGAATAAAATGATTTATCATGACCACGTTAGATCAAGATAAGAACTACAAGTTATATCTCCAAAGTAGTCAAACACATTTTGACTTCTCCAATGCAACACCTCAAATCCATCTTAAATGATTGCATCGATCACATAAATGTCAAAACATTGAATTCATAACCTCTATTCCACATCATCATGTCATTAGAAATCATTGCACATGCTATACCGCTCACCAATCTATGATTTACCAACTGTTACTCAAGAACTCTTGAGTTCTACCTGTCTTAATGTATGTGACAACAAAAACTCTTTCACCGATCAACCAAATGAGTTGTGGTTGGAACCACACTGCAATCTAAACATGTTGATGTTGTATCTATGACCGCTCCTCATAATTCCAATTCTACCATGATCACCACCAAAGTGATGTTCTTACTGTCTACCAATCTTTTGGACTTAGCCAATCTTTTGCATTACCTTCATACCGATTGTGTCTTCACTTCACATGTTGTATTTCATGATTGAACTGACTTAGTTTCCATCAATGAAAACCAAATAATTGATTCCTTATGACTACACCTCAAGTTTCATCACAATACCAACATTATTTTTGGTTACCATGAACTCACTGTATAACATTTTGTAACAATGACGTGACTCTGTTATAGCCATACTTGTATAGGAGTGTTGTAACAAAAATATGTAGGCTTATATAAACTTTGTCGTTGGATATCATTTTGTATCTAGGTTTATTATAAGAAATAGAAAAAATATCTCGTAGCCAAACATAACTTTATTCATGAGACTACCTCCTTCCTCAAAAATAAAGCTCAAGCTTCCCTCACGAGACCCTTGTCTAAGAGGGTGACAAAAGGACATATTTTTTTATGAATAGTGCCCTTTCTATTAAATTATAATATAAAGTACATATTCACAAAAAAAAAATGTGGGATATGAGATCACCCCGCGAAAGTCACTCGAACGACGACTGGAAACAACAACTAAATTAACTATTCTTAAAAGAAAACATATAACACCTCAAGCAACTAAAGTAGTAGCAGTCAAGGGAGGAGGATCTTGATCATCATGATTTCCCTAAGTATCAGCAGGGCTAGGGGTAGGGTCTAGAAGAGACCACCCATCACCATCATTATCTTTTTCCATTTCTCCTTCCTCTCTCCTAGGAGGTAAAATTTCCAAAGCCAGGTGAGGAAACTTAGATGAAGAAGTAGAGGGCCAAGCAGAATCTCCTCTAGTGTCAGGCCAACCAAAACCACCAAGAAGAGTAGGAACAAGAGCAGTAGAAGGCTAACCCAAGGAAACAACATGACGTGGTGGGGAAGATGATCGGTGCCTCCAAGCATCACCACCACTAGAAGAGCGATGAGGATCCTAAGATTGAGGAGTCTGGGAGCACCGAGCAAAGGAACTACGGCAGTCACATGGTGGAGTGCGGTCGACAAAAATAGAATTCGATGATAATCTGACATTCGTACAAGGGGTATTTCCCTAATGCTATAAAAGCTCCTGCAAGTGGGCCACTTATAAGGCCACCTTGTCAGTGTGCACTTGAATTTGCATAAGTACATTATTACAAATGCATGCTTTAGTATAAATTGAAACATTAATGTCAAGAAAGTTGTGAGTAAATAAAACAAAATTTTTGTCTTTCCAAAGAGTGAATAAAATCTCCATCCTAAAAGCATGCCATATCTAAGAAAATTTGAAGGGGATTCTTGGTGAATCACCCAGCAAAGGCATGTGCCAAGAGAGGAGTTGTGGTCTAAAGGGACTAAAAAAGTTATGAATCCAACTCTAATATTGTTGATCTCTTCCTCAGAACCAGAAGATATGCATAAAAGTCTCCGAATTTCCACAGAAAGGGAACCTAGGGTCAGAAAACCCCAAGTGTTTGAGTCTAGATCCCAAAGGAAGCCCCTAAAAAAGAACACACCAAGAAAAGTGTCAAATCTTAGGCTCAGTGATGGCAGACCAAACACTAAGAAAATGGAATCCCCTGGTCTTCTGATAAGATTGCAAATGCCATCTTTGATTAAGACCGTCAACCATCAACAGATGGGGAACCAACCAATTATAACCCAATATGGGTTTGCAATTGGAGAGAGGATTCCAAGGATACCACTTCCAGTCCTTCCACCAAGGCTTGAAAGACTAGATGCCAAGCTTATGCAACAAGTGTGTAGGAAAAGAAGTGACAAGAAGGTCAAAAGTCTGTCGATCTGGGTGTGAAAGACGAAAATGGACCCACAGTCATCCCATGACTTGTTAGCACTTTTTCTTGTAGAATCAATATATAGCAATTAATGCTTGATTCTTTGTTTCCCAACTCAGATTCCTACAGGGAAAAAGCTAATTAACAAAGATGAAATTCCTTCTACACTTTGGGCTCCACTAACCCAGGCGGGTGCACCTTCAACAAACTACTGGTTTTCAACAAATCTGATAGTGGATCAAGGATTCACGATCCTTCTTGTTTTTAGGCCACTTTGATTAGGAAGGATAACCTATAGATTCTCTCTTCAAGGAATCACTATAGTAAATTGTATTTAATAAAATTATCTAAACATGTATACTTTAGATAAAAGAAAGTAAAGATTGATTAATATTTGATTGATTTGATGATAATGACTACTTATCAGAACTTGACTAGTGCCTAATCTTAGGCTATAGAATCACAATGAGACATACATTGATCAGAGACAATTAGTTGAATCACAAGTAAAATTTTAGATAGACTGCCTCACAAACTATCCTCTCACTCTCAAACCCCTTGTATCAAATTCCTACATAAAACCCTAACCCTCTAGACCTATTTGAAAGATTTAAACCCTTCTTGAAAGAAACTCACAAATAACAACACAGTTACCTTATAACTAGTATATTTAAGATGCCTTACAAATTAAACATACAAGAGTTGAATGTAAATGCAAAAAGACATCAATGATCTAAGACTGGAAATTCCATTGAATTTTATTAATAATCTTGATTTCAATACATACATAATGACTGAAAGCTTAAAACTCAGACACAATTCAAAGATCTGCCTTGCAGCTTTTATTTTACCATCCTTTACAATATGTTAAAAATTGTTACTTATAGTGGGCATTAGTCATCTTGGAATCCTTAAAGATCAAGGATGCAACAAGCTTCGGATGACTAAGCCAATCCTAAAGACACTAAAAACAAAACATTCAGTTGATCCCTTTAGCGGTGGAAAGACAAAATCTGTTCACAACCGTAATCTGGTTTCATCTTTTTCTTCTAATGAGCTCTCACACCTTTGTCTGTAGTTATTCAAGATAGCATCTAATATTTCAACGAGACCTAGTGACCACCAATACAGGACAACTTACACTAGTCTTTGAGATTGCTAACCTTCCTGTGCTTGAAGAGCAGGTGCCAAGTGTTTTCTACTCTGTATCCAAAATGTCTAAATCCATGTCCATAGCCTTCTTTTTCTTGGGATTTGTTAATGTGTCCCATGCTGTGACCTCTGCATCAGTTGTCCAGTTGAAGGTTTGAATATTCTCCAGCTTTGTCTTCAACCTGTCCCATCTGGCATCTATTATGTTCTTAACATCTACCACAAACTTATTGAAGTTTGTTTCAGCCTTAAAGGCTTCATCCAAAATCTTGTTATACCTTTCCATATCAAGCTCACCATTGTCAGAGATATATATATCTTTATTTGGCATCACATTATCAAACTCAGTGATCTATGCCCCTAAGGGCTTGATCTGGTTATCATCTGTCCTAATTGATGGTACAAACCTATTGTATTTTGGCTCAAACATCTTAATTCTAGCCTGTATTAATTGATTTAATTTACCTTTAAAGAAAGATAAAGTGAATCCTATATGCTCCATTTTCTCTGAAACATGGACAAATATTTCTAGCAAATCAACTCTTAAAGGTTGCAATGATGCAAACCTTATAAAAATTCTATTCCTTAATGACAATGTAGCATAATAGGGGTTCAAAATTGTTACATAGTTTGTAACCTCAGCATGTAACCCTGGCAGTTTTCCATAAGCATCAAATACTACATCTGCCTTATCCTTCAAAATGTTTATTCTGTGCTGAAAGATGTGGAACATGGCACCTATAACTACACTATTATGCTCTTTGATATCCTCCTTTATTTCCTATGCTGCTAACTCTGTTTGTATTTCAGCCTCAACTAACTCTTTAGGTTCTGCAGGAGCAACCTCAGGCATTTCCATCAACTATTTTGTCAACTCTTTAATCAGCTTATCTTGATTATGGATTTGTGTTTTACATAGCTCCCTATCCTTTACAATAGCACTTGTATCAGTTTTCATTTTACTCAATTTTTCTGACAATGGGGTTGGTTTAGCCTCATTGAGCTGAGCAAAATGTGTGAGAACTTGGGAAATTTACAAGTCTCTTGTGTTTTTGAGGGACCAAACAATTTGGTTGCCAACCATTTTCTCCTCTATGCTCACCACCGATGGCTTCTGATCTTTAGGAGCTAAGCTCCAAATTGCCGGTGCCTTGGATTTTGGATTATATCCAAATCCCCTTACCATTTCACCTACCTGAACTTTTGAAGACAATTTTACATTTGGTTGCTTCCTGATTTGGTCTATGATGAATGCAAAATCAAGATCCCATCCTTCTACTAGCAAAATCCCACTAGATTTTACTAGTTGCCTAGCCTCCTCAAGAGTCATTTGTTCTGATCAGGATCATAATCCTGTACCTCTTGTAAAGCTTCTTTTGTTACTGGTTCACCTCCGGCCATTTGCAACTGTTCTTGCACTTGTTTTTGTTTTTTCCAAATGAGGAACTCCTTGAATTCTTTTGTCTTGATGAAATTATCATCACTCAAGAATTCTTTTTGTTGAATTGTTCTTTCATCAGTGCAAGTAAATAGAGGCAATTCAATTTATTCTTGGGTGTCCTTTAACAACTTTTTCCCTTGTCTGATCTACTTTCTGAGCTCATGATCATAGGCTCTATCTCTTGGGATTAGAGCACCTATTCTATCCCTTTTCTTCTCTCCTTTCTGTGAATACTCCCCAAGTTCCACTTTCTTCCTTTTGAGTGGGGGCGGATCTGTCACCTTAGTCTCTGGGACTTGTGTCAAATCAATAGCATTGTCAACTTGTTCAGCTTCTACTGGTTGTCCTTCTATCATTTGTTGATCCATAGGAGCAGGGTTAGGAACATAGTATTCCCCTTCACTTTCATCTTCATACTCAGAAGAAGACTATTCTTTCTTCTTCTTCTTCTCCTTTTCCACCAGTATGTCTTCTAACTGATTACACAATAAATTATAGGACTGGATCATTGCATCAAGCCTGTCCAAGTAGGGCATTTGTGGGAAAAAACCACCAAAGGTGTATCCCTTTCTCTTCACTTGCCTCTCCAAGTCCATCAATTCATTGAACTTGTTTTCCATTATATCCACTTCCTCATCCTCCATCATATTTTTGATGAGGTCCTCTTCCATGCACTGCTCATGCTCTCTATTATATGGAATGGAAGGGACAAGCAATTTCCTAGCACTCGGGATGAAACCCTCGGTGTCTACATACCTGCATAGGGAAACATTCATTCTATAGTGGCTCATCCATGCATTTACCATATCTATAGCCCCTTTCCCAATTGTAAAACCACATACTTTGAACTATCTTGGGGTGAATGTTCCCTTCCTATGGAGGGAAAGATGTTCTTTATCTGTCAATATTAATTTCTTGATAAATTCCATGGCAAAAATCCTAGGTGGCACATAAAATGGGAGAATTTAAGGTGCGTATGAACAACCATATACCCTCATCATCGTGTAAATCTTCTCATAAAAGAAATCCCCCCAGTTATGATCTCTAGGCCATCTGTCCACACAATCACAAGGCCTCAATAATTGTAGAACCTTTACTGGTAACCATGTTTTGTCGACACCAATAACCCTTAGGATTGGGTATACCATCCAGTTCTCAAAAGCACAGAAATCATTATCTCTAGAAGTATAATTCCATGCCCTCAACTAGAATTGGGTTGGCTTGATTCTGAAAGAATCTATGTGGTCTCAAGTTGTTGCAATCCATCAAAGGGAAGTTTTAGTACAAAATCAAATGCATTAGTATTGAATACTGCATAAACCTAGGGTTTGCCTCCTTTTTCTGAATCCGCACAAACCCTTCATGCATTCTATCTATTATATACTTGATGTAGTCATAGTTGGTGCTGATGTGAGGGATCTGCATGTCTAAAAAAACATGAGGATATCTGAAATAATCCTCTTGGCTCCTGCATCTACTCCCAACACTCTATATAGTGCATAAGCAATGTACTTGATATAAAAATTCAAATCCTTATAAAAATAAGGAATCTCCCCTGGGATAAGTGCAATATAATTCTTCATCTTCTTGGAGATGTGATTATCTTTAATCAATTTTGCTGACACCCCAGACTCCCTGATATATTTGTTCTTTAAACTCTGCAAGTTTATCTCCGTTGTCATAGGGTAGTAGACATCAAAGGCCTTCATGAAAGAGTTCCTATCTAGGGTCACCAAGGGTCTCCCATCATCCTTTTTAATTACCTTGGTAAGGGGATCATATATATTTGCTAACTCGAGAATAATACATCCACAAAGACATCGGGAACTATTAGCTTGGCCAGTCCATAGGTCCAAGGGTTTGAAATTGGGATTGCTTGATCACTATTTCTCTAGAAATAATTATATAAGGAAAATCTAGATGAACCTGGGGTCTTAGCATCCCTAATATATGATAAATCATCTAGAAGGATATCAACACTTACCTTTCTATTTTGGGTAGACCCCGACAACAATTGAAGAAATTCATCAGAATAGTTCCTTTTCCCTTTTGTATCCTCTCCCATATCTCCACTTCATCCACTGGTGGATGCCACATTGAGTGCTTGGCTCATTTTCTCTGCTCTATTTTGCTCACACTTCCTTCACTGATATTGAAACAAAAATCCTCCAAACCCTCACTATAGAACTGTCAATCTACTCAATTCTCTACAACTTTGAAAATCTGAACACTGTGACACTTAGAAATTTTGAATTCTTGATCAATTATACTGCCAGTTAGAACCCTTCCTTCAATAATGGCTGCTTGAAGATCTCACTATTCTCAGGAATGCCAATTACATAGAAAAATTATGCACTGAAATCTCAAAAGCTATTACAGTAGAATGACAATGGACATACTTACTTATAATTGTGAAATCAATGCAAACATCAAGATTTACAGATTTAAAATCCATCACTTTTGTCATAAGTTTACACACTGTGACATAAATTCAATTGCTAGCCATAGCGTCTGAAAGTGACAGAAAATTACATTCAAATGAGTGCACTTTCATTAAACTCACAGAGTTCAAATTTGATTGGATGTCTTTCAACTACTTTTTCACTGTGGCATTCATTCCCTATTTCTCATTGGCTAGCCGCTGTACCTTCTAGCGGTGAGGAAAATTCATCTTTTAACTCAAGTTCCTTTACAACGATCTTGTGACTGTGTATCTCCTTATCACTGGATGATTTCACTAATTGTAATTACCTCAAGAGATCAGGTGACTGTAGCTCTTTAAACTTCACTTTAACCTTTGGTTCCTATCTAGAGATTTAGCGACCATGCTTTAATCTCTTTATCGTTGCACATTTCTTTTTAATGATAATTCATTCAGAGACCTCAAGACTATAGTCATTGTCTCATGATCACTAAATCATTTTTCACTTTAATCAATCATCTAGAGATCACCCGACCGCTGTTGATTTTCTCTTATCTTCATCCAATAGTTCTCGCCAAGTCTTTAAACCCTTAACACAAACCCTAAATTCTTACAAGACTTGGCGACTGTGATCTCATTATCTCTGAATTCCATCTGGAGGCCACGCATACCTTTTGAACACGTGTCTCATCTTCCTTTTGTCTCATGATCGCTAGATTATTTTTGACTTTTCAGCTTTTACTAGCGATTCAACGACCACCATTAGATCATCTCTTAATCCAATGGTTGTCGCTAGATCTCCTGACTTTTGACTTAACTCAGCTTTCTTCATGAGATCAGGAAACAACATAACATAAGAACTCAGCTTTAACCTTGGTTGCATCAAGAGACCTCGCGACTATATGAACTCAATGTCGCTTGATATTTTCTTTACTGCAGAGTTTATCTAGAGATTTCCCGACTGACCTCAGATTAAAATTTTGATGATTTCCCGACTGGCGTCGGATTAAAATTTTGATCAACGACTATCGCTAGATCTCATGATTCATAACTTAACTCACTTTGCATTAGGAGATAAAGTGACCAAAGGGAAACTTTAACCGTTCACTTAACTTATCAACCATGGATTAAATCAGGAGATGACGCGACTGAGTAATCTCAAAGTCACCACAAGAATTTGCTAACCCATGTTTAATCTAGAGACAACTCGACTGACCACTGGATCAACCTTGCATCCGATGGTCCTCGCTAAATCTCATGATCTTTGAGGAAGACCCTTATTTATTATGAGACTTGGTGACTGTAGTCTCTTAATCGCTTGATGCCTAACTCAACCCAACTTCCTTCACGAGATCAAGTGACAACACAAAATTTGAACTTTGCCTTAACCTCAGTTAAAACTGGAGATTACGCGACCAAAGAGACCACCTTAAATTGCATCCAGGCCCACCATTGGACACATGGCACATTGCCATAATAAACTTGATCACCAGTCACTGAATTAACCATGAGCTAACCCTTATTTTGACCATGGTCTACATCAGGCGATTAGTCGATTGAGTAATCTCAAAGTTGGGAGACAAATTTACTAACCAAGGTTACATCACGAGACTTCCTGACTACCTCAGGATCTTGATCTGAATCAATGGTTGTCGCTTGATCACTAGATCACATATGGTATATTCCTTTCTTATAGAGATCACCCGACTGAAGGGAATCGCTAAGTCTCATAATGATAAGGAATATTCTGACTTTATAAGGAGACTTCACGACTAGAAGAGGATAGGAAATACAACACATGCCTTAAGTGACTTAAGTGGCTCGAAAAAGTAACTTCAAATTAGAAGGGTTTTCAATGAACTAGGGTTTTTAGCCATTTTCATGCAGAATGAATTAAGACTTAGGGTTTTTGACATCTAACTTTGACTTTTACCTAATGACCATCAATCTTTAGAGGGACTTTATCAATTTTGAACATATTTTCAACTTTGAAGTGAGGACATGACTGAGGACATCAAAAAAATTTAGGGCAGACCTCAAAACATGAAAAATTACCAACAGTGGCTCTCTCTGAGGATGCTTAAATGCCATATTATAGCAAGAATACAGATCTCTGGGGAGGCAGACCAAAACCAAACTAACCTATTATCGAAATAAACACACAACTGGGAAGGAAACACACCTGTACATATGATACAATACTACTGTGCATGGAACAAAAGATCTAATTGAAGAAAATTTTCAGAAATTGTTCATGCACTGGCAATTCCTATTCTTCATCATCCATATTCCTAAGGAAATATGAATCCTTTCCAAATATCCGTGAGATGACAAAAGTGTTAATGTTCGTAGCTTCAGTCGTATAATCATTAGAATATATATAATACATGTTGATTAATAATAATATATTATATATGTTATATTATTATTAATCATATGAAAATTTAATATTCAATATTAAATTATTAAATTATTCTTAATTAATAATTGAT
>MU227768.1:1104212-1120563 GCA_018584345.1 Thuja plicata
TATATATGTATATGTGTATATATATATATATGTATATATGTATATATATATATGTATGTATATATATATATATATATTTGGCATCACATTATCAAACTCAGTGATCCATGCCCCTAATGGCTTGATCTGGTTATCATCTGTCCTAATTGACGGTACAAGCCTATTGTATTCTGGCCCAAACATCTTCATTCTAACCTCTATTTGATTTACTTTACCTTTAAAGAAAGATAAAGTGAATCTTATCTTCTCTATTTCCTCTAAAACTTTGACAACTATTTCTGGCAAATCAACTCCTAAAGGTTGCAATGATACCAACCTTTCAAAAATGCTAGTCCTTACTGACCATGTAGCATAATAGGGGTTCAAAATTGTTACATAGTTTGTAACCTTAGCATGTAACCCTAGCAGTTTTCCATAAGCATCAAATACTACATCTGCCTTATCCTTCAAAATGTTTATTATGTGTTGAAAGATGTGGAACAGGGCACCCATAACTACACTATTGTGCTCTTTGACAACCTCCTTTGTTTCCTTTGCTGCTAACTCTATTTGTATTTCAGCCTCAGCTACCACTTTAGGTTTTGCAGGAGAAACCTCAGGCATTTCCATCAACTATTTTGTCAACTCTTTAATCAACTTATCCTGATTATGGATCTGTATTTTACACAGCTCCCTATCCTTTACAATAGCACTTGTATTAGTTGTCAGTTTACTCAATTTTTCTGACAATTAGGTTGTTTTAGCCTAATTGAGTTGAGAAAAATGTGTGAGAACTTGGGAAATTTCCAAGTCTCCTATGTTTTGGAAGGACCAAACAATTTGGTTGCCAACCATTTTCTCATCTATGCTCACCACCGATGGCTTCTGATCTTTAGGAGCTATGCTCCAAATTGCTAGTGCCTGGGATTTTGGATTATATCCAAATCCCCTTACCATTTCACCTACTTGAACTTCTGAAGACAATTTTACATTAGGATGCTTCCTGATTTGGTCTATGATGAATGTAGAAGAAAGATCCCATCCTTCTACTAGAAACATCCCACTAGATTTTACTATTTTCCTGGCCTCCTCAGGAGTCATTTGTTCTGATTTAGGATCATAATCTTGTACCTCTTGTAAATCTTGTTCTGTTACTGGTCACCTGCGACCAATTGCAACTGTTCTTGCACTTTTTTGTGTTTGTTCCAAATGAGTAACTCCTTGAATTATTTTTTCTTGATGAAATTATCATCACTCAAGAATTTATGTTGTTGAATTTTTCTTTCATCAGTGCAAGTAAATAAATGCAATTCAATTTCTTCTTGGGTGTCCTTTAAGAACTTTTTTCCTTGTCTGATCTACTTTCTGAGCTCATGATCATAGGCTCTGTCTATTGGGATTAGAGCACCTATTCTATCCCTTTTCTTCTCTCCTTTCTGTGAATTCTCCCCAAGTTACACTTTCTGCCTTTTGAGCAGGGGCTCCTCTATCACCTCAGTCTCTGGGACTTGTGTCAAATCAATAACATTGTCAGCTTGTTCAGCTTCTGCTAGTTGTCCTTCTATCATTTTTTGATCCATAGGAGTAGGGTTAGGAACATATTATTCCCCTTCACTATCATCTTCATACTTAGAAGAAGACTATTCTTTCTTCTTATTCTCCTTTTCCACCAGTATGTCTTCTAACTGATTACACAATAAATTATGGGACCGGATCATTGCATCAAGCCTGTCCAAGTAGGGAATTTGTGGGAAAAACCCACCAAAGGTGTATCCCTTTCTCTTCACTTGCCTCTCCAAGTCCATCAATTCATTGAACTTGTTTTCCCTTATATCCACTTCCTCATCCTCCATCATATTTCTGATGAGGTCCTCTTCCATGCACTACTCATGCTCTCTATTATATGGAATGGAAGGGAAAAGCAATTTCCTAGCACTTAGGATGAAACCCTCAGTGTCTACATACCTGCATAGGGAAACATTCATTCTATTGTAGCTCATCCATTCATTTATCAGATCTATAGCCCCTTTCCCAATTGTAAAACCACATACTTTGAAATGTCTTGGGGTGAATATTCCCTTCCTATGGGGGCCAAGATGTTCTTTATCTGTCAATATTAACTGCCTGATGAATTCCATGGCGGCAATCCTAGGTGGCACATGAAATGGGAGAATATAATGTGGGTATGAACAACCATATACTCTCATCATTATGTAATTATTCTCATAAAAGAAATCCCCCCTGTTATGATCTCCAGGCCATCTGTCCACACAATCACAAGGCCTCAATAATTGTAGAACCTTTACTAGTAACCTTGTTTTGTCGACACCAATAGCCCTTAGGATTGGGTATACCATCCAGTACTCAAAAGCACAGAAATCATTATCTCTAGAAGTATAATTCCATGCCCTCAACCAGAATTTGATTGGGTTGGGTTGATTCTAAAAGAATCTATGTGGTCTCAAGTTTTTACAGTCCGTCAAAGGGAAGTTGTAGTACAAAATCAGATGCATTAGTACTGAATACTGCATAAACCTAGGGTTTGCCTCCATTTTTTGAATCTACACAAACCCTTCATGCATTCTATCTATTATATACTGGATGTAGTCATAGTTTGTGCTAATGTGAGGGATCTGCATGTCTAAAACAATCATGAGGATATCTGAACTAATCCTCTCGGCTGCTGCATCTACTCCCAACACTCTATATAGTTCATAAGCAATGTACTTGATATAAAAATTCAAATCCTTATAAAAATAAGGAATCTCCTTTGGGATAGGTGCAATATAATTCTTCATCTTCTTGGAGACGTGATTATCTTTAATCAATTTTGCTGACACCCCAGACTCCCTGACATATCTATTCTTCAAACTCTACAAGTTTATCTCCGTTGTCATAGGGTAGTAGACATCAAAGGCCTTCATGAAAGAGTTCCTATCTAGGGTCACCGAGGGTCTCCCATCATACTTTTTAATTACCTTGGTAAGGGGATCATATCTATTTTCTAACTCAAGAATGAAGTCAACATCCACAAAGACATCAGGAACTATTAGCTTAGCCAGTCCACAGGTCCAAGGGTTTGAAATTGGGATTGCTTGATCATTATTTCTCTAGAAATAATTATATAAGGAAAATCCAGATGAACCTAGGGTCTTAGCATCCCTACTATATGATAAATCATCTAGAATGATATCAGCACTTACCTTTCTATTTTGGGTAGACCCCGACAACAATTGAAGAAATTCATCATAATAGTTTGTTTTCCCTTTTGTATCCTCTCCAGTATCTCCACTTCATCCACTAGTGGATGCCACATTGAGTTCTTGGCTCATTTTCTTTGCTCTGTTTTTCTCACACTTCCTTCACTGATATTGAAACAAAACTCCTCCAAACCCTCACTACAGAACTGTCAATCCACTCAATTCTTTGTAGCTTTGAAAATCTAAACACTGCGACACTTAGCAATTCTAAATTCTTGATCAATTATACTGCCTATTAGAACCCTTCCTTCAATAATGGCTGCTTGAAGATCTCACTGTTCTTAGGAATGTCGATCACATAGAAAACTTATGCACTAAAATCTCGAAATCTGTTGAAGTAGAATGACAATGGACATACTTGTTAGAATAGGAAAAAACCTATTCTCCCAAGAACACTTGCATGTAAACCTGTCACATGGAAGAAGAAAAGTACAGAAGACAAGAAAACTATGGAGGCCAAGAAGCCAGAGGAGACATCATATGCACAAGAAAATAATATATTAACAATATGTTTCTAGAAAGTACAATGTGATGTGAAAACTCCCTTATGAAAAATAAAGAGGTGAATCCTTATAAAAGTAATCAGAAAACCCTAAAAGGGAAAATCTAAGGTTAGCTTAAGCAACTAGAGTGAATAGGTGAGTTAGTAATTAGATCATAATAATTTAATTAATAACCTGAGAGACTATTACTCTAACACCCCCCCTTAAGATAAGCTTAGGGAGAAGCAAAAACTAGGAGACTACTGCAGAAAGCAGGAAAGAAGGGTCCCGGCAACAAGGCATGATCAGGTACCCAATACAAGAAATAAACTAGATGAAGGAAATTAAGCCTCCAATCTAGGGAAAGTCCCAAAGAAAGGAACAAGAAAGAGCAAGAAGCATCTCCGAAGCGTGAAGCTGTAAACACTGTCAGAAGTAACTGCTGGAACCCCCACTAAAAAAGTGCATGACCAGGTAGAGAAGATAAAGTCTAAAGAGTTGATCAATCAAACCCAGGAAGCAATAGAACCAACAAGAGAACCCCCCCCATAATGCTGAATAGGGAGAGGGGTGACAGGAACACTGAAATGCAATGCCAGAAACAACTGCAGAAAGTAGAATCAGGAACACCAACAGTGCAATAGAAGTACAAGCATAGGAAAAAGGACGGTGTCATCGACACACAGCATGGGCTAATGTCATGGAAGGTACACTCACTTGACAAAGGTGGATGAGCAAAAAATAGAAAAACATCATAACCCCCCATGGCACTTTATAACTGAGTGCGAGTGCAAAAAACACACAAGGTGCTTGAAATCCCAGATATGCAAAAGTAGGCACTTTATCTCAGTGCGTTTATAGAAAAGAGAATGCGACAGAAGCATACAATGCTCAGAAGTTAGAAAGAAGAGTGAGCCAGAAGAACAGAAGAAGAGATCCCAGGACTTGGAGAACCCAAGTAATCTGCCAGAGTGTGAAAGAGAAAAACTTTGAGGAGAGAGAACTTGGAGAAGAATCTAGAAAAAAGACCCCTACAACTGAAAATCTCACTGAACCAGCTTTCTGATGATATCTAGTTTGCTAGAAATAGAGTCTGAATGAGCAAGATATGGCTCCCGGAAGGCAAAACCAAATATCAGACTTTGACAAAAAAAACACTATCAAAACAGTAGAACTCAAAACCCTAACCTCCATTATCAGAAAGTTCTCAGAAAGAGCTTTCCAATGATATATGGAAGTTCGAAAAATACCCCCATATGCTCAACATAGAGCGAAAACAGTGAGGTAGGGTTAAAAAATGCTCCAAAAAAATTTTCTAGCCCCTTGGGCTTGAAGGAATCAGGCCCCTGGGCATATGGAGCGCACAGGGGCTAAAACCGGAGCCCGTGGTCACTAATATGACCACCGTAGGGCTAAAGGGGTCTGCGAGGACAAAGAACATGGCGGTGGCATTTGAGTGGTGGCGCGATGGTCCGGTGGGGTCGCTGGCGGAGCGGCGGAGCAGGCCGGCGGAGCGGGGGCCGGCAGTCGGCGGAGCAGGGGGCCGGCGGGGCTGGCGGCCAACAAAGCGGGCCGGGGACAGCGCACGGGCGGCGCGGTGGCACGTTTTAAAAATACACTACCTGCATTTTTTTAAAACGAAAAAACCATATAAAAAATGATTTGTTTTGTGAATTTTTCTCGGTTTTCGTGCCCGTACGGCACTGGAAACCAAATTTATTTTGCCTCGGAGCCAAGTTATCTAAAATAGACAAAATTTATATGGATTCTGGGGTTTTTGGGTGCTTTGAGTGCAATGATAATGTCCGTTTGAGCCCAAAATGACTAGAAACAAAGGTGCCCCCTAAATCCACACAAAAAACTTCTGAAAACCCAGAAAAACCTCTAGCTTCTGATACACTTCAAAAAAGCACAAACAACGAGCAGCAAGATGGCTCTGATACCATGTTAGAATAGGAAAAACCCTATTCTCCCAAGAACACCTGCATGCAAACCTGTCACATGGAAGAAGCAAAGTACAGAAGACAGGAAAACTATGGAGGCCAAAAAGCCAGAGGAGACATCATATGCACAAGAAAAACAATATATTAAGAATATGTTTCTATAAAGTACAATGTGATGTGAAAACTCCTTTATGAAAAACAAAGAGGTGAATCCTTATAAAAGGAATCACGAAACCCTAAAAGGGAAAACCTAAGGTTAGCTTAAGCAACTAGAGTGAATAGGTGAGTTAGTAATTAGATCATAATGATTTAATTAATAACCCGAGAGACTATTACTCTAACAATACTTACTTATAATTGTGAAATTAATGCAAACATCCCTTCGAGACTTACATATTTAAAATCCATCACTTTTGTCATAAGTTTACACATTGTGACATAAATTCAATTCCTATCTGTAGCCTCTGAAAGTGTCAGAAAATTACATTCAAATGAGTGCACTTTTATTAAATTCATAGAGTTCAAATTTGATTGGTTGTCTTTCAACTACTTTTCCACCATGGCATTCATTCCCTATTTCTCATTGGATATCCACTGTACCTTCTGGCAGCGAGGAAAAGTCATCTTTTAACTCAAGTTCCTTTACAGCAATCTTGCGACTGTGTATCTCCTTATCGCTAGATGATTTCACTAACTATAATTACCTCAAGAGATCAGGGGACTGTAGCTCTTTAAAATTCACTTTAACCTTTGGTTCCTATCTAGAGATTTAGCAACCCTACTTTAATCTCTTTATCATTGCACATTTCTTTTTTATGATAATTCTTTTAGAGACCTGGCAAAGATAGTCATTGTATTGTGATCCCTAAATCATTTTTCACTTTAATCAATCATCTAGAGATCACCTGACCGTCGTTGATTTTCTCTTATCTTCATCCAATGGTTCTCGCCAAGTCTCTTAATCCTTAACACAAACCCTAAATTCTTACAAGACTTGGCGACTATGATCTCATTATCGCTGAATGCCATATGGAGGTCACGCATACCTTTTGAACACGTGTCTCATCTTCCTTTTGTCTCATGATCGCTAGATTATTTTTGACTTTTCAGCTTTTACCTGCAATTTAGCGACCACCGTCAGATCATCTCTTAATCCAATGGTTGTCACTAGATCTCCTGACTTTTGACTTAACTCACCTTTCTTCATGAGATCAAGTGACAACATAACATAAGAACTCAACTTTAACCTTGGTTGAATCAAGAGACCTCGCGACTATATGAACTCAATGTCGCTTGATATTTTCTTTACTGCAAAGTTTATCTAGAGATTTCCCGACTGACATTGGATTAAAATTTTGACCAACACCTATTGCTAGATCTCATGATTCATAACTTAACTCACTTTGCATCAGGAGATAAAGTGACCAAAGGGAAACTTTAACCGTTCACTTAACTTATCAACCATGGATTAAATCAGGAGATGATGCAACTGAGTAATCTCAAAGTCGCCACAAGAATTTTCTAACCCATGTTAAATATGGAGACAACCCAACTGACCACTGGATCAACCTTACATCCGACGATCCTTGCTAAATCTCGTGATCTTTGAGGAAGACCCTAATTTCTTACAAGACTTGGCGATTGTAGTCTCTTGATCGCTTGATGCCTAACTCAACCCAAATTCCTTCATGAGATCAAGCGACAACAAAAAATTTGAACACTTCCTTAACCTCAGTTAAAACTAGGGATTATGCGACCAAAGAGACCACCTTAAACTACATCCAAGCCCACCATTAGAAACATGGAAAATTGTTGTAATAAATTTGATCACCAGTCACTGACTTAACCATGAGCTAACCCTTCTTCTAACCACGGTCTACATCTAGCCATTAGGCAACTAAGTAATCTCAAAGTCAGGAGACAAATTTACTAACCAGGGTTACATCACGAGACTTCTCGACTACCTCAGGATCTTGATCTGAATCAACCGTTATCGCTTGATTTCCAAATCACATATGGTATATTCCTTTCTTACAGAGATCAACCGACTCAAGGGAATCGCTAAGTCTCATAATGATAAGGAATATTCTGACTTTATAAGGAGACTTCGCGACTAGCAGAGGACAAGAAATACAACACATGCCTTAAGTGACTTAAGTGGCTCAAAAAAGTAACTTCAAATTAGAAGGGTTTTTCAATGAACTAGGCTTTTTAGCCATTTTCATGCAGAATGAATTAAGGCTTAGGGTTTTTGACATCTCACTTTGACTTTTACCTAATGACCATCAATCTTTAGAGGGACTTTAACAATTTTGAGCATATTTTCAACTTTGAAGCGAGGACATGACTGAGGACATCAAAACTTTTTAGGGCAGACCTCAAAACATGAAAAATTACCAACATGACTGAAGGTTCATATTGGTTCTAGAGGATAGGTCCTTTGGTTTTATAATGCTACATTTATGAAAACATCAAGCACTAACACCCTGGAATTTGGCAAGAGGGATCCCTTGCAAATGAAAAATTTGCGACCACAAGAGGTTATGTTGATTGATGGAAAGCCCATCCATGAATCCATCTCCATCCTTATGGAGACAAGGTTTGAAAATCTCCCAAGCTTTCTAGATTCTTTTTTCAACAAAATTACCCTCGATATGAATCAGGTGTTTCATAATAAGAAAGGTTCAAAATCCAATCCCCTTCTAGATAGGTCAGTTGACAGGAAAGCCTAAACATATGCAATGTCTCAATAAAATTTTCAAAACCTCATCACTAGTTAAAGCTTGGATGACCCATTTGGCACATAGGGCCAAACCCTATTTCTGAGTGGAAAGAAGGCCAAGGCCTCCAGATTCCTTGGGGAGACAACAATAATCCTAGGAAACTCTGTAAAAGTAGTGATGATTAGCTCTAGAAGCCCACAAAAAATCATGCAAAAAATTTTTAAGCTTCATGTAAGAGGCTTTGGAAGGATCCTAGCATGAGGAGTAGTAGACATGAGTGATGACCAAAAATTTAGAAATAATATAGAATTTACCAGTAGATAAAGAGGCTTGGTAATCAAATATGACAATTTTTCTCAATTATGTATCTACTTCCAGTCATACTAAAAAATCCAAGGTAGAGCTTGAAGAAAAGATTGCCTATAGCATTCAGTCTTGTGCCATTGAGTGGTAAAGCCTGAAGCTATAAAAAAGTATGAGAAATTATAAGGAAACTTTAATATTTTCCTCCTTGTTAATGAGAGTGAGAAAAGAATCATTGGTGAAATTCCCATTGACAAGTTGAGAAGATGACTCAAGAAGGGAAATTCCTCTGACAAGACCAATAGAGGTTGAGTTATAAAGCAGGTAGCCAAAGCCTTTGGCAACAATAACATATAAAGAAGGATCTAGCGGGAAACCTTGGAAAATGGACCTAAAAAGGCCAAAGGCATCAGATTGGCAACCATTGTTAGTGATGCAAGCAGAGGCATCACTGAATAATATGTGTACAGATTGAATAAATTTGGAGCCAAAACCAAGAGCCTAGAGTATGGCTATAATAAAAGGTCATTCAATATGATCATATGCTTTAGAAAAATCAATCTTAAGAAATATTACCTTATTTTTGGACCACCGAGCCCATTCCATTCCTTCTCAGACAACAATAATGTTGTTGAGGATAAACCTAGATTTGATGAATCTATTCTATTCTGGTCTAACGATCAAAGATAGCATATGAGGAATCTTGAGAGCTAAAGATTTGGAAATAATCTTGTAATAGACATTAAGTAAAGTGATAGGCCTCCAGTTACAAATGTCTCTAGGATCCCTTTCCTTGAGTATGAATTGTAAGTTGCCTTTGTTGATAATTTCCCCCAAAGACTGGGAATAGAAAGCTTCAAGATAGACCTTACGAATTTTGAGGCCAACAGACTCCTAGAGTGCCTTATAGAATTCACAAGGAAAACCGTCACACCTAGGAGCTTTATCATCTGCCATGGAAAAGAAAACTTCCTTAAGGTCATCAATAGTGAGAAGTTGATCATAAAAGGTTTATTGGGCCTTGGAAAGCCATTTAGGCAATACTTCTAAGAAATTTGATAAATCTTGGTCTTTAGTAGGAGAGCTTCCCTGCAATGTGAACACCTTGTCTGATGATAGACAAAGGCTTGAATAATGTTTAGAAGCTCAATGAGCACATACTGGCCTTCTTTGATTCTTTCAATCCCCACAGAGGTATGATGACTCTCAGAGCCAAGAAAAATTCTTTGGAAGATCTATCTCCCACCTTCAACTAGTGAATTATGGCTTTGATCTAAGAACCTCTAGTAGAATAATTGTCAGCAACTTGTTTATGGTGCCAAATTTGAGCAAGCAAAACTTGCAAATCCGCATTGAATGGGCCCAGAGCCAAAGATTCAGTGGCTATAGTGAGATCTTTGGTATTGGCGTCATAGGAATACCTATGATACTTAGCAAGTTGTCTACCATAAATGTGGAGAAAGTGTGCTATGTGGGTGATGACATCATTCCACCATTTAATTTATCCTGTAGGATGATGTGGCCTAGGCTCCAAATTCCATACCCTTTGAATGTGGGCCATAGAGGGTTGATGAATCAGAAGGGACATGTTGAGATAAAATTGTGTCTTAGAAGGCCGCATCATAGCTTTCTTCCATTCAATGCAAAAGTTAATGGGAAAGTGGTCTGATAGTGTCACATCAACAAGATTGACAGGTAATTCTTTCTCCTTAGAAAAAGAGAAAAAAGATTGTGCCAAGATCATGGCATGATCCACCCTTTTAAAAATCCTATCAAAGCCAGATGTAAAATTAGACTATGTGTTCCATATCCCACTAGGCTGGTGGTGGTTAATATTGGGATAAAAAAAGGCCCAATTTATTGCGCATATAGTAACAGGCTTCTCTCTCCAATTGTCTATAAAAAGGTAAAATCCCATTTTTGTTTGACACAACCTCAACCATATTGAAGTCCCCATACATGACCCAAGTTGTAGGTGGTAGAGAATCTACAAGCCATCTCCACAACTGAGATCTTTCAACAACATCATTAGGAGTGTACACATTAACTATCCCAAAGGAATGATTGTCGATTGACAACAAAAACCATACAATTCTCTAAATGGGGTCAGAACCATGATTAAAAATGAAAAGAATGTCAGCGAGGGGAAATGAGAGTAACAAATACACCTCTACCAACTTCATGCTATGATGAAAAAATAAGGCTATCTAGCCAAATAACTCAACATGCTGCAGAAAGCATGAAACCAACAATTTTAACCTCTTGGAGACAAAACATATCCAAGGAAGAAAAATACTGATGAACTTCTCTAACATAATAATTTATGTGGAGGTCTCTAAGTCCTTAAACATTACATTGGATGTAATTCATGATAAAGTTCTTTCATATCATCCTCATCCCCAAGAGAGGAGAAAATATTATGCAGAAAATCTGAACTAGTTCTAAAGCTAGGAAGATAATCCTCACCTGAGATAACTCTTCACTCTTATGAGACACTATCCACATTCGCAGCCCACCTAGCTGGGCTATGAGAATGAAACAAGGATGGAGAAGAAATAGCAGATGCTTCTTATGGAGTGTGTACCCATGAGGGCCGAGAAACACCCACATTAGAAACTTTCCCCTATCGGTCAGGGTTTGAAACAAGAACAAATGATGTAGAGACCGCCTGCGGAGGAGTCTTCACTGTCAGCTAAGAAGCTAAAGAAACTAGTTATTTTTGGTTCAAAGACAAAGAGGTTTTTCCTTTTCAAATGAAAATTTTCCATTCATCCTTCTTAGCTCCCTCCATTGGATGAGAGATATCCTTCCTAGGAGGAGATTTCAACCTTGGCTTAGCCAAAGGGCAGTCCTTAATCTTATGCTCTACAGACTGGCACCTGTAACAGGTGTTGGGTAAATTTAGATAAAGAACCTTCTGAGTGAAGGTGTGACCACCAACCTAAATTTCAACATTTTCTTTGAGGTCACATGAAAGTTTGAACTGAACACAAACCCTCTTTTGAGGACGGGCATTGAAAAAATGGTCGGTTTCAAGACAATCATTTTTCCAACCAGTTTAAAAATGGTTTGAATGAAAGGACAAAAAGGAAATGGTAGACTTGGGAACTCAACCCACACTAGAACCCTTGGCTTTTTTTCATTAGAGATAGTAAAGTGTCAGGACCAATGCTAAAACCAAAAGAGAAGACCGAACAAACTAGGGCCCTTGAGAGATGATAGCCTCAATATGGGTAGGGTTCGAAAAGAGAAAAATAAAGAAACACTTGGTAAGTATTTGAATGCCATCAAGACAAACTCCATGAGGAGAATAGGCTTTGGCTACCTATTCTTGCAACATGCTTTCAGGAGGGATTCTACCCACAAAATAACCTATCAAAGCATATTTTTCAAGCCATTCACAGACATTATCAAAATCTTGAACATGAAGCACAACATCAAGTGAGGGAATACCTTGTGAAACACTTTTGGAACAAAATTGCAAGGATACATTCTCAAGGGTGTCATGAGCTTCTTTCACAGCAACTTTAACACCAACAATAAGTATTGGGATAAAGTTGGCCGAAGCCATAATAAACCTGACTAATCCTGTGATAAATACGGTATGAAACATAGATATGCAAATATTTTTCAGAAAACACAATACTGCCTAAAACCCTAGCAGAGCTCAAAGCATGCATCATTCAAAATTAAGTATGACAAAATTTGGTTTGAAATTTTTGGAAGAGTAACTCAAATTTAAAAAGTAGTCATGTTATATTAACCTCAGTTTATCGATAATATAGTGCAAAAGAGCTTATTGGATGTTGACATTGGTTACACAAGTAAAGTCTAACACCATTATAAGTAACAAAAATTTTAAGAAAGGATGTGACATAAATGTGGGTCCTTGGAAAACACAGTTGAACAAGGAAGCGGGTTGACTCTAGACAATGAATTTTTAAAAAATAGGGATAAGACCATAGATATTAACAAGATTATATGAAAACAATTATCTTTTATGCATTTCATCTAGAGCTTAGCCACCATTGTTGAAAAGTAATTGTAGGCCACACACATATGGTGTAGAGATAAACTCTGGATATCATACGCAAATAATAAAATTGATTGAAACAAAATGTGCAACAAGTTTGGTTGCTTAAACGAACTGATGTCAATAATTTTTGTTAAGAAAATAAATTTCAAGTCATAAAGAAAAATTGCATGATTCAAAACCTAGTTGCACAATTATATTATTTAATATTTTAGTATGGTCTAGTTTTGTACCATTTGAAATACAACCATTTTATATTTACTATCCTTTTGTTTCTTCTCATTAGTAACACTGAAGAAGCCCAAATATATAGAGCGTAGCTAAATACATTAAAATGTAGAAGCCCGAGTGTGTTCATGGAAAGCACCAAACTTACACATAGTAACATAAAATGTGAAATTAGGCATTGAGGAGTAAATCCTATTAAGTTATGTTTCCACTTGACTACCAAAATAGAAAATTGCTACAAAATGGGCACAATCCCACTAAAAGTCAACATAGGTTCAATATTCATCTGTACTATAGAAATTTCTGAAAATACATAATAAAAATGTAGAACATAACATGCAATTCTAGTGTATGTAGAGGAAACAATAATGCAAGAGCCTATGAACCCACATTGAATGTAGCTTCCTCACCAACAATGTTTCTTGTATCATTATAGTGACCAACATAAGCACTCTCATCAACACTACCCTCAACTGTCTATGTATCCTCTATAATTACGACACCAAAGGGTTCCCTTTCTAAGTTAGGGTCAAGCCCTTCCTCACGGAGGTATACTTTTATGTAGTCCTAGTATTCAATGAATCTCATGCCAACAAGGTTTTTGAGAAGCCACAAACTCCTGAGAATCTCCACCCGTTGATTCTCAAGATTGTCATCAAATTGAGTGGTAAGAATAGGGAATATTGTAGGTAATACACCTTCTGGATGAACACTAGTGTATTCTTGTGGTAGCAGAATTGTACATTTTTCATCAATCTTGGTGAGCAACTTCTAGCACAAAATACCTATAAAGACTTTACAACCCTCTAGGGATAAAAGTGTCATCAAAAATGCATTTATAATGTCCTTTCTTACTCTATCTATTACTGGGCATGATGCAAGGTCGTCCCAAAAATTTTTTCATTGCATGCATGATAAGAAAATTGAGGTGTTTCAAAACCTCTTGCACTCGACATTCATCAAATTCTCCAAGAAAAGATATTTTTAGTTTTCTACAAACTAGGAGAATATGAGAATCCATGTGACAACACAAGACAAGAGAAGAAAAAAATAAAAAATAGGAAAAAAAATTCCAAAGGGGCCGCATATATGAACACAATGGGTAGGATACAATATAAAGACTTTGGGAACAACCAATGAAAAATCTCTTACGCGTTAGTTTCTGTTTCTATTTTGCATACACATCATAGATATTAAAAAATACAATACAATAAACGAGTAATAACTTTTCATTTCAATATATAGAAAATTTTTCAATCAAATTGCAAAGGTTTAAATTTATCTAAATCACCAAATAAATTCATGTTTAAATGCATTGAAACATATTAGAGAAGCCACCGAAAATCACTTAATGTCAGTCACGGAAACATATGAAGCAAACACAATGCACTAAAGAAAAAGTCAAAACTCAATAAATGCAAAATTTGATTAAATTGTATTCCATAAATAAACAAAAAAATAAAAAAATCCATCTATGTCACATATATATCCAATATAATAAAAATAATGCATGACAATAAAAGGTTATGGAAAATAACTATTTGTGTTCACAAATGAAAAGTCAATTAGAAATTGAAATAGAGGGTTCTCTAGAGCCAATAGTCCCCTTTCTTCCAACCATTGAAATAAAGCATGTAAAGACATGGAGTAAAATTAATTAAATATAATTACACCATCAACAACTACTTGTTCTTCTGCTAGATGACTTTTCTCTCCTCTTTCATTCCATGATATGTCCTCTTGCCCTTGTGCTCATAGTTTCACCCTGTACACTTTGTACCATGACATAATAGGAGACAACAATTGCACACTTGGGCTAGTGGTCATACTAAACCTCATCCTCCATTTACCAATTTCGCACTTGCTTCCATCTATGCTCCCACATATACAATCAAGATCACTTTGCAAAGAATTAAGGTGGGACATGATGCTGACAAATATTTGGAAGGCTTCACTACTTCGGGCTTCTTGAGGAAATAATTGTTAATGAAGATTGGATTGGAATTTCCATTGGACCTCAGCAGAGATGATCATGTTTACTTCATCTCCTTGAACTTCATCAACCTTTAATGCATTAAAGTTGGATTTGAAATTACACAACATTGAATGGTAATTATCAATGGTTGATTGTATCTCACTCTCCAAATTGATAAGTAACAAAGTTTTTCATTCCATAATGTTTTTCCATAAAATAATTTTATTTTCATTGTGATTTATGATGATTCCTTCTACAATCATGACTGGTGAATGCATTTTGGACAATTCTTGCAAGTCTGTGAAAATATCTATTTAAATTTTCCTCTCCTTTCTCATATTCTCTACATCAGTAGTTAGAGTACTCACCCTTTTCAATAATTGCATGTATATTCTCATAGCCTCTTCAATGCATAATAATCCATCAACAATTAATTTTTATATTAATCTATCAACTATTCTTGCCAAAGCTTGTCATATTTTGATCTCTTTTAATTTATTAAAATATAATCCTTGAATGGAAATGATCATATTTTGAAGAGATAACTGATCATCTTGCAAAAGGGTCTGAATAAGGGAAAGGAAAGAATTCATGTGGCTCTAAATATTTAAGCTCTTTTTTTCCTCTACTGTCAGTCTGTTACATAGGACATTGCAGCAATGTGTCCATACCTTCCACATGATAAACATGAAATTCTTATATTATAGTCCCATGGTATAGAAATTCCTGCTCAGTTGGTTTTAGCATTCTCTCAGTTAGGTTTCCAATTGTCATTTCTTTTCTTTATTCTGCACTCTTCAGCTTTGTGTCCAAACTTATTACAATTCTTGCAGTAACCATCAAACTTAGGTTTCCTTGTGTTGTTAGCAAGATTAGTTTTGCATTCAAATGCTTGATGTCCATACCTATTGCATCTAAAACAATAACCATGAAACTTAGGTGCACTTGGTGATTTACCTTTCCTGCTCCTACAAACATTAGCAGCATGTCCAAGCTTCCCATAATAGTTACAACTTAACTTCTTTTGTCTCAGTGGGGGTGTAGTACTTTCATCTTTCTGTGCTTTTGATGATTCTCCTTTCTCGGTGGTCCTGTCATCTTTGAATCCAATTCCTATTTTGTCATTCCTTTGTTTCTAATTCTTGAATTGTTGATCCATAAATTTCATTGCTTCTTCATTTATTTTGAGCATTGCATTTGCATCTTCCTCAGCTTTTAGTCTTTGATCCATTCTTTCAATTTTAGCTTCCAGTTCTTGGTTCTCAAATGTTAAGTTTTAGGATAGCTGCAAATGTAACAGCACTCTATTTTGTATGTGTTTTTCAAATGCAACAATCTCTCTTTCATTTATATTGTCAAAGAGGCTAGGAGAGACATGTCCCTTCATGGGACATGTCTATTCATTGTAATTGTTAATGTTTCATT